>JACEIK010001111.1:111115-123233 GCA_018107945.1 Datura stramonium
CTATTATATTGATTATGTTTTAACATATAATTTATTAAAAATTAGAGAAATAAATAAATTTTGCGTTACTTTGCTTATAGATACTTATTTCCTTGATAAATAATATTACTTAATTACAAAAAGAATAAAATAAAATAATTAAGCGGATCACTATTTAGAAAAAAATGAAAAAATAAATAAATACATAATTATAATATGAAAAATTACATAACCAATTAACATTGATAAGAATAAATTTTAAAATAAAGCCTCACGATTGTTACATAATTTTATTAAATCTAACAAACAAATTATCTTCCAATCCTAATAAACTTATTTCATTATGTGCTAGTAAAATGCAAATTAAATATTAGATCCTAAGTGTTTTACAATTTAAAAAATGAATATTCCCACAATTGATACCAACAATTCTTGATAATATTTGAGTTAAATTACTTTGTTATCATATTTTATTTATGCTAAAATTTTAATTGAGATAAATAAATTATTGATCAAAATATTATATAATATTTTTATGAATATTTTTTTTAAATGAACAAAATAATTTAAAAAATGTAAATTTTCTCTGTACGATATTAACCTACAATTTATAATAAATCATATTGAGCCCGTGCACAAACCTTAAATTATCTAGTATATATTATAAATTACATTAGCTAGCCAATACTCGAAATTATTTAATCAATATAAACAATGAATAGTTGAGGTGATTTGTTTGAGGACCAAATATATAGCACTCACTTTTTAGTTGATATGTCCTCTGACCCTTTCTGGCAAAGCTTCACAATGAGTTAAAAGAACGAGTAAGAAATACAACTACTAATAGATTTAAATCCTTTTAAAGAAAGCATTAATTAACAACTTCAAAAATCCAAATGCAATTTATGTATAAGGTGACCTAAACACTCTTTTATCATTTGAAGTTAATTAGTTAAGGTTGTTGAGCTCCAAAACCACTTTGAACCGACATGTTTATCCTTGTTATTTTCCTCTTTTGATCTATATATTACTAATATCTTCCATATCCAACATCAAGTTTCTATATACATTATTTTTTCCTCTTTCACTTACTAATTCTCAATATCTTTAAAATTCATTACACAAATGGAAGGGGATAGAATTAGCGTCAATTTTGGCAGTTGTTTTAATGGTTTGCAGCAATCAATCAGTTTTTGGGAAATGCCACGTAGCTTTAGCCCTTGCATGCATAAACTTCATTAGCAATAATTCTTCACCAACTTCAGATTGTTGCCGATCTCTCAAGTATGTCATGAGCAATGGCACAGATTGCCTGTGTCTTATTGTTACCGGAGATGTTCCTTTTTGCGTACCGCACCTATTAACCGGACTCCAGCAATTTGTAACATGGCCGGTGTCCCCGTCCAATGCAAAGGTACGGTTAACTTCAGTGACCATACATGAAACTAAACCAGTTGACTTATTACTGAGTTCAAATCGATATTAGATCACTAATTCTGACTCGTTTTGAAAACTTTCTAGCATCAAGTTTCAGGGAATATAACGAAATTGAGGTTTCAAGATATTGGAGCTTGAATTCTCAGCGTCACTACTTTAGATATGTAGCTACTATGCATGCATTCTTGAGCGTGAAATTTTCAAAGTGCAAAAACTGCATATTCTAGCTCACAATCTTAGAAGAAATCATTGTGAGTTTTGAGGTGCAACACAACCTCCAAAAGTTCCAGCCCCTTGTATAATAAACTAAGCAGTTATTTCCAACCATCAGACCATTCAGCTTCATCCATAACAGGGTCCGGGATGTAGTCTGTTTGGTGCATCCATTGAACCTCACGAGATCGCTGAAGATTCGATTTCTCTTCATTATCACAAGTGCCTTCTTCATTCCAATTCTTAGCTTGTCCCCCTCGGTCTTGGTTCCAGTCATTAACTTGGTCTTGGTCCCAATCATTAACTTGTCCCCCTTGGTCTTGATCCCAAACATTAGCATTACCCCCTTGGTCTTGGTCCCAAACATTAGCTTGTCCCCCTTGGTCTTGGTCCCAATCGTTAACTTGTCCCCCTTGGTCTTGGTCCCAATCGTTAGCTTGTGCATCTTCACATTCCCAATTATTTGCTTGTCCAGAGTCCTCTTGAAGGATCTCCAGTTTTTCAGGTAAGAAGCAGCCCTTGTAGGAGCCATTGTCTGCACAATACCACAAAAGCTTGTTCCAGTTGGAGTCCTGCCATATTGTACTATACATCAATAAATATTGGCATTTCTCGTTCATAAATAAAACTATTGGCAAAATAAGCCTCATGATTCAAAATATTAAGCTCCACATATGCCCACAACAAATTCAAGACGAAAGTCATTTTTTCCTAATTTTTTTTCCTATTGCTTAAGAGTATTATTAGCATCATTTTTTTCTATTCAACTTTGATGAATGACTCAGTACATAAACTCAGCTCCCTGAAAATATTCAACTCCACAGTCACCAAAATAGGTATTATCACCAGGATCAGGAAAAAATTCAAAAAAGGATAGACAGGAACTCTACCTTTACTATGGCATATCAAATCAACATTGCTACTACAAGTCGCAGTAGCAGAAATAAATACAGAATTACCTTGCAGATGATGTGAGGATTCCCAATAACTACAAGCAATGATCTGGCTCTTGTAACAGCAACATTAAACCTCCTCGGATTGCCTAAAAATCCTAAATAGTGGATTCTATCAAAGTCATTGTGTTGTATAGTTGATCGGACGGTCGATATGATAATAACTTCTCTCTCCTGACCTTGGAATTGCTCTACGCTACCAACCTTTATGCTAGTCCAATCAAAACTCTCGAGGGCTTTTCTTATTTTCAGTACTTGCTGTCTGTAAGGTGTTATCACCCCAATATCTTCTTCTTTCAGACCTTTGTTCTCTATCAGATCTCTAATGATCTCTACTACCTTGCTTGCCTCAATCCTATTGAACCATGAAGGGTTGTTTCCTTCCCTTTCATCACAACCTTGTATACCAATGAAAAGCAAAGGAAATTCCTTGTTTGGAAGCATGTCCACCCAAGTCTGAGTAGAAGTTTTATCTTCTTTACATGGGGTCAACTCTCCTCCATAAAACATTTCTGAAGGAAGCCGCAGAATTACTGGATGACACCGATAGTTCTTTAGTAATCTGGTAGCATAATTTTCGTTGAGAGCACCATATAACTGGCACTTAAATAACCTTTCCATATATGACGTCCCCAAACCATAATTTTCAGCATCTTTTGAGAAAACTATGGGACCAAGTTGCTGTGGGTCACCAGCAAGTACAACTACTGTCTCCTTCCTTAGAAGATGTGACAGAGGAACCATGGTATCAGGCTCCGATGCCTGTCCTGCCTCATCCAAGAAAATATGAGAGAAGTGTCCCCGTTTGATGCCTTCTGCATAAAGAAGAGAAGCACTAGCATATGTAGAAATGATAATCCTGTATCTTCTAAGGTCCCTGAAGAGAGGACACTTAAAAGCATGATCTTCAATATTGCAAAAGCGAATGTAACTAGGATTCACATCGTCTAAAGGACGTGTGAGTGCATTCAACCTAAAAATCTCATGGTCCTGCACTTGAACATTCTGATGACTGACAAGTTTCTCAAGTATATGGTCTGCAGCACTATTTGAAGGTGCGCAGACAAGAACTCGAGCATCTTTCCTCATAATATGTAGCTGGATGATAGCTTCTATAATAGTCCTTGTTTTTCCTGTACCAGGAGGCCCATGGACAACATATGGAGCCCCTCCTTTACACCCAAGAATCTTTTCAACAGCACTTGTCTGCAACTCATTAAGCATACATGAATTAGGTGCCAGTCTAGCAGCTTGTATATTTCTTGTTCTGGCTATGCCTGATGGAAAGAGAATTTCTCCATTTAAGCTTTCTGTAGCTTCAATGGCTTGATGTAACCTCCGGATACCCATACGATTGAATGCAAACTGCACATTATAAAGATTTCCAGCAACATGGTTGATGTGGAATTCTTTATCAAACTTCAAATATATTTCTTCTGCCTCAACTCGGTGGATATAACCCTGTGTGTGAACCACCAAAATCACCAAGTTCGTGTTAATACATTTATTCTTCTTTTGATCCCTCAAGTTCACGTGTAAAATCCCGCAGATTTATAATCATTTTTTCTTAAAATCTTCATATGCATATCTTAGCCAAAGAGTGAAACTTTTAACATGAATATTAGAAAGTGTAGCAATGCATGTGTCATTGGGCAGCTTAATTTCCCTAAAGACTAAATATTGGAATCCATTAAATTTCCTCATCCCCTAGTATTTGAACTTCAGGCCTTCTGTTGATTGTACTGACATGCAACTAAAAAGAAAAGCTAGACATAGCAGCCAGAAATCACAAAAGTTCTCACCCTTTACAATAAAATAGATGAAAATGAAACTAAAAACAGAAACAAAATAGAAAAAGACTCGAGGAAGAAAACAAATAGCAAAAAATGCTGAAGTTCTACCACGAGTTCCATAGTTGTAAAGATCAACAAGAATATTTCAAGAGAATGTGATTTTAAAGGTAATAGGAAGATGACAGGAAGACCTCAGCAGAGATGTGGATGTATAAATACATCAAATGACTCTTTCAACTTTGAAAATCTACAGGAACCATGGATTTGCAATAGTTTTCACCAAATTATGCAGTAAAGAGAGCTCAAATTATCAAGTAGCAGCTTATGATATAAACCAAAGCACAAATGTGAATGCACCTGGTAAGGGGTGATCTCACTAGCATCAGCAGTAGCTAGCCGTGCAAGGATATAATCTCCATAAACAAGTGATGGCCTCCTCTCTGCTAGCCCTGGGACATCAAGGGACAAAAACTGTGGTCCTCTACGCTTCATTGTGACGGACTCCATATCATAGTCCCTCATGTCTTCCTGATACAAAAACCTATAACATTTTAGTACTACCCAAAATGAAGTATTACTTCAAATCAAAATTTGAACACACACCTCCATCTTGATTTCTTCAATTGCTAGTAAAATTCTAAAATAAGCAATGTAATTGTCTCTTCTTAAACCTTCCCCAATAACATCAGGACATTGTTTCTTCTCTACTATTTCCCTTATATCCTGTGGAATTGGATATGAAGGAAGCCAGTATCTGAATCCTCTATTCGGAGCCCTTGTAGGACGAGAACCCACAACGAACCCATTAGAAGTAAAAACATCTACTGCTGGCGCTTTCTTCTTTCTGTCTCTGTTGAATGGCCTACTCGAAGCCAGGGACTGGGAAACCTTGTCCTCAGCCAAGACAAAAACTAACCTTTCTATGGTGTCATCGCCCACATTGAAATGCACAGCAGATGTATGCAATCCAATTTCTTTGGGTTTACAAGTCAACCATACTGTTAGTGTCTGACCTGGTCGTAACATTCTGTCCTCTAAGCTAAAGGATTCCATGAATTCTTGAACATATTGCACATCAGAACAAGCAGTTGGAGGTTTCATCAGAGATAACGTGAACGAATCCTCAGGTTTCGAGTCATAGATATTAATTGACCACAGCTCCAGGGTTTCATTAGTGGTATTCTCTATTGTGATTGAATCGACAACAGTTTCCCCAACAAATCCTGATTTAGGTTTTCCCCCAATCAGGGGAAATGGAACAGATATAACAACTATACTGCTCTCTTCATTTGGATTGTAGCTACAAGCTGATTTATATCTGTCAAAGTCGACAAATCCGATGTCTCCTTTATCACTAATTATTGAGTATTCATCATCTGACTTATGAGCAACTGTGCCCATGAGTATTGAGAGGAATTTCAAGAAGAACCTGCAGCTTTCAACCAAAGTTATTGTACAACTGCCAATCTTTCAGATTCATGGACAAAGTAAACATGAATTACTACAACAAAGAAACCCTACTTAACACTTCAAACAAATCACTTATACACAGACAATCTGTCTTCGAAATAAATATAAGAAAAAGTAAAAGGAAAATGATGAGAATAAGACCAACAATCAGTAAATTAGCAAGCATGTTTCGATTGGGTAACAGAGAAAAATCCAGGACTCAGTCCCAAAATCTTTCATGAAAGATAATGTGTTGAAATGCCATTTTCATTTGGAAATGATAATACCCTATAGAGGGAATACATACATACATNATATGTACATAATTTTATTTTTTATATTTTTTTGATACATATCCAATATTTGCTTCCAGCTTTTACACATTATTCAGGTTAATAGGTAATAGGTATGGATAACTTTTTTAAGGAAAATAATCATAAAGCAAGCATGTCAATGTTGAATTATGAATCATTCATGTATTTGACATTGTTAAGAGAAGAATCATTAGTTAGCATAATGACATAGCACAAAAGGCTGTGGGGAGCAATAGAATATACATGGGTTGTCAATGTAAGTTCTCCTTTTCGATACTTTAGGTGGTTACTTAAATATGCATCCAGTTTTTCCGATACCCTGAAAGTATATACGAGCCTAATCAACTTCTCTGAACTATCACATGATTCCAAGCTAGTGATCATCAAATTAAACAGGTTATAGAGCTACTGTTCTTCCTTAATTTATTTATTTACTCAACTACACATGATTCGTGTAGCAACAGAAAACAAAAGAACAAGTAGTAAAGAGAAAATGATGTTAAATGAGGTCATATTTCAAGATTATCAGACCTTGATCAACATTTTGGAACATAATATTAACTTGTTGGCTTACATTGTTTCACTCGTAGAAACATGGTCAGCGGCGGAGCCAAGAGTTTCACTAAAGACCTCAAAATATGAAGAAGTAAACACACGTGAAGAAACCAAAAGGGTTAACATTTATTATATATAGATTAAAAAAAAATAAGTTTAACCATTAATAAACAGTGTTATTTTCCGTGGAAGACCATTCAGATGAACCCCTTGGCGGTACCTGGCTCCGCCCCTGAACATGGTAATCTCAAGATGCTAGAAAATCACGATAAGAATATCGAACATCAAGTCTACATCAGGGTTTATTGATCGAAAAATGGATCCAAATTTTACAAAAGCTTTTAGAAGTTTCAGTGATAACCATGAAATGCTAACTGTCAATAAAAGAACCACATACTCAGACAGACATGACAGATGTGTGAAAATCAACAACAACAACACACGAGTTTGAACAAACAATCATTAATTTTAAAGAGCAACAAAATAGAAATAAACACAACAACAAAGGAAAAAAGAAATAAACACGATCGCCATAAAGCAGATAGCCAAGAGAAAGGGAAAGTTGGTCTTATAATCAAAACAGGATGTCCATACTCATAAAAAAGAAAACCCACAATCACAAACCACTTAATTAGTTCAGAAAACTGAAAATGCAGATCAAATAAAACAGATAAGGAAGGAAAACCCACCTAGATTTTTGGTCTCTAAAAAGAGAGAATACAGAAGGGTTTAAACTTAAGAGTTCAGAAATTGTGGAATGTCACCTAGTGAAATTTTCCACTTTTAACGCAAATTACACTTGTCTCCTAATTTCCTCTACAGTACATTTGCACTTTGGATAGAAAAAGAGAGTTTATTTAGAGATTAGAAAGGAAATAAACAAGGGTTTTGGGATTTAATAATCCGTAACTCAACGAGTGAAGAGGAATTGCGTGATGGCGTGAGAGAATAGTCTTTTTATTTTATGAATTATTTGTCTCGTTCCTAGTATTCGACGGCGCGTTAAGAAAATGATGGAAAGATTACAAAGAGAGCTTTGTATTAAAGAAAACTTGAATTGTTTGTTTCATTCATTTATAAATTAATGGTCTTACTTATTCCAGTTGTAGGGGCTATTTTCTTCATTTTAAAATAAGTGATAATTTTAGTTTGGACAAAAAATATATTTTTATTCATTTTTTCTTAATAAATATCTTTAAAAAAAATGTAACTTTTTAATATTTTATTGATTGTGTAAAACTCTCTCCACTTAAATAAAGGTAAAATTGGAAGAACATCATTAATGTCTTCTTGATTATGTAAAACACCACTTATATTGAAACGAAAGAAGTAGGGTGTAAATATTAACTAGTAAAGGGCCAAAAATACCCTTAACACATGAGAAATGACTTATAAATATCTTCCTTCTGCCTTTTGATTTAAAAATACCCTCAACCTTTAGTTTTGACTCAAGAATATACCTCTCCTTTCACCTTTTGGTCTAAAAATACCCTCAACCTTGAAAATATAATATTTAAATATTTAAAATTTTATTTGCCTTGATTTTTATTTTAAGAATTAATAAAATCATTTCTAATTAAAATGATCTAGAAAGGTACTCATTATAATATTTTTTTTAATTTTTATTTTGGTTTGTATTTNTTCTTTAGATTTTAAATTTTTATTGTATGTTTAACTTATATCGATCTTATTAATTTCTAAAATAAAAAGTAAAGAAAATAAATTTTTAAATCTTTAAATATTAAATTTTCAAGGTTGATGATATTTTTAAACCAAAAGGTGAAAGGTAAGGGGTATTCTTGAGCCAAAAATAAAGTTGGAGATATTTTTAGATTAAAAGGTGAAAGGAGTGATTTATGAGTCATTTCTTATAAATTAGGGGTATTTTTGACCCTTTCTCTTATTAGGGGTAATAATTTTTTTTTAAAAAAATCAAATTTGTAACAGTAATGTGCATATATATATAAAAGAATGTTATGGACATGTTGATGCAACATACTTCTAAAGTCTCTATTTCTATTTATTTTATTTTTTTTAGTATTTTCTTCATTTTAAAATTATTTTTTAACCCAAGAATCTTTAGTTTGTCAATAAAAGTATGAGCACAAAATTATGTACACTTAACTTTTTATTTGGCCAAGAATTATATTTATATNCACTTAACTTTTTATTTGGCCAAGAATTATATTTATATATTTTTTAAATTTTTCTCAATTTTTATTTTATTTTAAAAAGTCATATTCATAATTCATACTTTTAAATTTTCATAAATATTACTCTTAATTAATATTAGTAATATTCACAACTTTCAATCCTTTCATATTCATAACTTCAAATTATTTAATGTATAAATTTATGACATCTGAAAATCACACTAATATCTACCCAAATAAATTTGTTCTGAATCAACTTGATTATCCTCTATTTTTGTAGTGCAGTGGCCATCATCGACAGAAGACATTCATTTGTGTGCTTGATATGAATGGAGGAATTCTTTAGAGAATGTTTTCAATTTTTTCCTTAGCTTTTATTTGTTAGGAATTTGATTATGTTATGTAGGATTGTCTTAAATATTCATTTGTTTAGTTAATTTTATTTTTCTATTTTTTTTAGTTGAGGTTAACTTATTGTGTTTTCAGATCAAGATAGTTTTAAAAGTAAAAACATAAAAAGAAAAAAAAAAACATATACGTGTATGCTGCTTAAAGAGGTATGTACATATATTCTCTCATAGTCATGTGAACCAACTTTTAATAAGTCTAATAATAATAGAACACGAAAATGTATAATTAGTTTCTAATTTTTAAAATGCAATATAATTCATAAAAGAATTGGTTATTGATATGTAAAATTGCAGTCTTCGGGTTTTTCTTTTTTTGTTGTTGAAACATCATCAAAATTTTCAGATTTTCATAGATATTTAATATTGTTGTTTGTTGGGTCTGAACTTTTTAAATTTACTACTTGAAAAATATAGTGATATTAGGCTATGATAAAAATGATTTAGTAAATTTGTTTGTCTCTCTCTATTACTTTCTTCCTCATTATCGTTGACCTCGATTCATCATTTATTTATTTTGATTATTATTTATTGAGAAATGTATTTTTAATGTTGGCATTGAATATTTTTTTCTTAGTTTAAAATATAGTAAGGGATATTAATTAAAAAATCTCAATTTAAAATATGACAATGAATATTAATAAATGAGAATGGTAAAAAGAATTAGTCAAAATGAAAAATAAATTTTAGGATGTTTCATGAAGAGAAAAAAAAAGGAAACGGGAAAATAAAATGTGTAATATAGTGTATAACTTGTAACACATTGTGTTAAATATTTTAAATAATTATATATGCATAATTAAAGATAATGGTTAGATCATAAATACTTTAAAAATAAAGAGTATAATATTTAGATGGAAAAAAAATTAAATATATTAAATTATAATTTCATGCTACCTTGAATCGCAATAAATGTACCAAAGTTCTCCTCATTGGATGGATAAGGAGGATGACAAAATTTTGATGTTTCAAGCTCTCTAAATATATAATGTCACTTTGCATAAAATGTGTGTATTTGCAAGAATGATACAAAATAAATTATCTAAAAAGCAAGACATATTTGAAAAATCATATAAAATTATAAGAGCGAGACCAATGATAAAAAAAAGATTATCAATAATTTTCAAGAAACATTGAAATACGTTTGTTGATGCGCTTTATCTGCATATGATTCTTATATACTAAAAAGAGTGGAAGATAGAAGAGGAAGATATTATTTATGAAATTATTTTTGAATGTTTAATATAACACATAAATCGTAAAAAATTTAATTAAGAGAAAGCTTAATACTAAAATAACGTGAAAGATAGAAGAGTAAGATGATCAGTTAGATATTTTTGGATGTTAAATATAACATATAAATCATGAAAAAAAATATGAGAAATTTGATCAAGAGAAAAAATAATGTTGGTTTTTTCGGTAATACTAATGGAAGGAGAAAAGCAAATTAATTTGATTATTTTAAAAGAAGGATGTGTTAGAACATGTGCAGCAGAAGCAAACATAAATTGGATCAACTATCTTACATGAATCACTAGATAACAATAACGGATTAGATTACGGAATTTTAACCTCTTGAAGCTTTCGCACAAAACGTCCAATTCGCTCTCCAGGTCTGCAGTCTTCTACTATTGCTTGAATAATCTACGAATAGGGAATACTTGTGTGGGCAAGTATTGCTTCTCAGAAACGATAATCTTTTCAAGGAGGAAAAAATCCTATTTATAATCACGTTTTTAGGGTGTAAAACCCTAATCCCAAAATATATAGGATTCCTACTTTCCTTGTATATTCACACATTTTTAAAGGATATGAAATCCAAAACGTGTGCTACTTACCTTTTCTGAAATTGTCAAAAATCTTGTAGGATTTTACTACTTCAAGAAAACAGGTTTCTTACTTTTCCAAGTTCTTTAATTAATCAGGCATACCAGGGACCACAGATTTAATTAGTGAGGCTTCCAATTATGATATTAATTTGAAATAATGAATGAATTAACCTACCATAATAAATTACAGATTATTCCACTAAAAATTCGTAATTGCACTCCTCGATATAATTTCAAAATTAATCATTAAATTCTTATTTAACTCCCCATGTTAAGATTACAGAATTCAACCAATCGAATTAAATTTCTGACTATTTAATTCATTGATCAATTTAATCCTTTATTCAAACACTTAACTTATTTCATGTGATGGATATCGAATCCACCTGCAGGGTTTTCTCATGAAACCTTATAAGCAATTATAAAGGGGTATCATCAATCTCAAGGTCGAGACATGGATTCCATCAACTAACTATTATTTCACAAATATCATTTGTCATCATCCAACCTGTCGGGAGCATTTTAACTCGTGAAAGAGTTTCACCCTTTGATAGATCAAAACAACAAGCAATGACATTGATCATAATAATTATATCAAGATTAAGAATATAAGTACATTTAATGATCTAGAGAATTTATTTTACTAAGTCATTCAATATTTTTCTCTACTTGGTCCATTCAATACATACAAAATGTACTAGCACAAGAAGTTGGAACAATACCATTCCTATAATCAAGATAAAATATATTTAATCCTGTGCTACAGTCATACCGATGAATTCGTCCAATTTTCAACTTAGATTGTGAACACATATAAACTTTATACTTATAAAAACTGATGATTTAATCTTCTGTGTATAAGCTAAACTCTATACACCAAATCATCTATTATATAAGTAAAGGACGCACGTGCAAAAATGATCTATTTAAAACAAGACTTTATCAATCCAATGAATAAAATAAAAGTCTTACAAAACTGAAACACAATACTATACTAAAACAACATGGTTAATAGTATATCCTAACAGGATGATCT
>JACEIK010001111.1:129318-146838 GCA_018107945.1 Datura stramonium
CTTCAACCTGATATCATATGAGAGGATACAGTACGGAACCACAACATAATTATACTATCCAAGATTGAAAAAGACACGATGATGATATGCAAATATTCATCAACAATGTAGAAACAATAGGAAATTAATAATACTGACTCCAATTAATTATACCTTTAATATTTTTCTACTTTTTCACCAAATTAGTAAGAAGAAATTAAAGATTAACTATTTAGGAGGTGATTGGTTCTTGTTACCAGCCAAAGCAAGGATAGAATTAGCAAGTTTATTGATAGAATCAACAAGTTCATTGATGCCTTCTTTATTGATCTCAGCCTTTGACTCCTCAATTTGTAGCCTTCTCTGATGCAAGCTTAAGAGTTCTCTGTGCCTTTTCTCTTCTCTCTCTTCACAAGACTGAATTGTTTCTGCTATAATGGCAGCACTCTTGGAGATGGCAGAGCCAACTTCTTGTGATGAGTTGTTAATGTTACCTTTTGATGTGCCACTGGTTCCTTCACCTCCTCCACTCATTCTTCTTTTCTTTGCTGGTGAATCTGAACGCTCACTGCTATGATCAGGATCTGAACTATCACACATCTCCAAAACATAAACAGATATATCATCATAAAGGAAATTCCAGTAATACTAAATGGTCATAAAATGTGATCATTAGCTATAATATAAGAAAGTTGAGTGAATGAAATAGTTCAAACTGTCAATGTCTTCCTAGTTTATTGGTGTGTTAGAGATTGAAATAAATGCAAATAAAATTCATTTACCTCAGGCCTTAAAACCCTATCCTCCCCACTCCTAGTTAGCAAAAGGGAAACATACAAAGAAGAAAATAGAGATAGAGAAGAAAAGAAGAAAAAAAGAAGGCTCTCAAGAATGATTTTACAGGCAGTAAAAGAAAAGCAGAAACAGATGATTGAATATTTAAAGTTGATCACTTGATTGATAAGTATAGTATTACTTTTTTTGAGATGGATAAGTATATTTTCTTTTTTAAGAAAAAAGCTTGTCTTTGGAAAGTATTAAGAATGCAGCATGAAAATATGATGTCAGCGTATGAAGAAAGAAAAGAAAAGGTCCAAATAATCATGGGAAACTCTAGAAAGAATCAAGCAAGTTAAATCAAGAATGTTCAACATGCAACATAGACAGGACAAAGAACTTTCTCTCAACCAATTATATCAAGTATTATACTTTACTAAAGTAGACTTTAAATTCAAGTGGGAGTTCTCCAAAAGCAAATGAGAGTGGACTTTAAAATAGTACTAGCTACTGGTTAAATAATGGCCATTCACAGTGTTTAATTTGTACACATGAATAAACAAAAAGTTGGAGATAAGAGTACCTACTGTGGAAAAAGGAACATTAGTAGTGTAATCAGTTTGTTCTACTGCTGTTGGTGGTGGTGGTGGTGGAAGTGGCAAAGGTGTAATTTGAGGTTGAGTTGATTGTTGTTGCAATGTGGGAGGCAAAGAAGGCAATAACATTCTTTGACCTTTTCTGTCCACAACTTCAACTAATGCCTCAAAAATCTCAGGCAACAAATTAGTCGGCAAGTTCTTTTCTTTCCTTTCATTCTTCTCAATCTTCCAATAAGATCTTGTAATTTCTTCTCCACCAGCTTCAGCAAGTACTCTTCTTTCATATTCCCTTACTTTCTTGAAATCCTTCATGAGATTATCCCACTTGTCATTACACTGATTTTGGCTCCTCAAACAACCATTTCTCCAACAATAATCCTCCACCCACTTCCACCTTAGCTCTGTTGGTTTTCCCTCCTGCCTTCTCATTCTCCTTTCATCATCCATCCTTTTTGCTTCTATGAGTACCATTGTTTCTTTTACTGTCCAATTCCCTTTTCTATAGTCCCTAAACATGTTACTAGTCCCGCCTTGATCACCCACCAACCTATCCATGCAGAAAAACAACAAAGACTTTATAAACTTTATGCAAAAAGAAGAAAAAGGTGGTCTTTTCTTGGCTTGTTTTGCAAAGTTGAGGCAAAAATGCAAGAAAAGGTAAGTATGGGCATTTGGGTTTATCTGCAGTTTTGAAATTTGGAAACTATGAGAAGCCGTCCGCAGAAATAATCACCATATAGTATCTTTAGCTAGCAGCCCCCTCTGAAAATCTTAAAAAGCTTAGAGTTCAAATCAAAGACTATTCAATCAATATACCCAAAAAATTAAGAGAGATGAGGTAATGGGGACTAGGGAGAGGGATTTAAGTTATGGCAAAAGGGAGAAAGAGAGATGAGTAGAGAAGAGAACTGTAATAAACAATGAAGAAATTAAAGTGTTCCATTATAAGAAAAGGCCAAATAGAAATCCATTCAAACTGACACCCAGAAAATTTCACGCAGCGAGAGACGAGTGTACTGTACTGTTGAGTGGGGTAATAGAGGGTTCGACGTGGTTTGCGTGGGTGGGCAGAGGGGGAAGAGTGTTTCAGGGCTAAATAGTCATTTCATGCATGTACTTTGATGAGCATAAACACACATGTGGTTAAGCCTAGTAAGCTAGTTATTAATTTTTTTTTCTTATATAACGTTAAAATTGTTTGTCTTAATTTTTTTTAGTCCGTTTAATAAAGAATATATTTTTTTAATAATTTTTTAATTTTAATTTTTCACGCCAAATATTTAAGGTTACAAGATTAAATGATATTTTAATATATTTTATAAATTTTTAATTTAAAATCATAAAATAAAAAAAAAATCTTACTTTTTAAAAATTTTATATCAAATTAAAATCAATCAAACAAAGTAACTTGATAATATAAGGATATTTTCTTAGTTATATGAGTTTGTATTGTTGAAAATATATATACACTCTAGACACAACTGGAAGAGATATAATAATATAAGGATAATTTTTCTAACAATCCTGTTATTTTTAAAACAGATATTATTTCAGAAAATACATAACATTGATGTTAAACTTCTGATTATCCTTTTACCTAACAAGTAATTTTGCTTTTCCTTTTTCTTTTTTCTCCTTTATTATTGTCTTTTACAGTACTTTTTTTTTTGGGATCAACCAACTGGATCATGGCAGCAGCGGCGGCCCAAAAGGTCCTAAATGCCCATTGGGCCCCTAAAACAGTCTTGTAATAGCCAGCAACAGCAGAAACAAATTTAAACATGCAATCAGGTGAAAAACATTAAGGTAAGTTCAATAACAATAAGGCTCAAGCATCAATATCAGATGATCAATAATATTTAGATTATATATGAAAGTGATAAAATCTCTAATAATCCAAAAAAAAAATTGTGAATGAGCATAGCTGCATAGAACCATTCACTTTGAAAATGAAAACAAAATCATCCTAAGACACAAACAGATTTTTCTCGATCGTTTATATTATCACATAACATTTCATTATGTAAATAAAATGAAACAAGCATATGAGAATTTTTTAAGAATGGCCGATGAATTTAAACGCTTAATAGTTGATTATTTCGTAATTGATAATTTAACAACAATTTTTTTCAGATTATATAAAAATTATAAGTGTTACTATTCCCTCCGTCCAAATTCATGCCAAAATATTTACCCCACACAAACACGCAACAAAAAGGCATTGTAGCGTATAAATTAGTTTATCCCACGCGTTGTTGACAAAAATCTGGAATTAGAAACCCAGTTTACCTGTAGCGTTAACTTGGGTCTGAAGCTGCTCTCCAATGGTGTCCTTGTAAGCAATCAACGCTATTAATTCCTCAGTTTATAGTTGTTCACTCGATGATTCTTCTTCATCTTCTACTCCAGGTACAGCACTGGACTGGAATTGGGCAATCTATTGCTAGGATCGGACCTATTGAATCAGTCATGGGATGCAATTTCAAAGCTTCAACAAGAGAATCTTTTGGAGGACCCATCACTCCCTTTCTCTGTTAAATTCCGAGTTTATGAATACCCACCAAAGGGTTCTATTATCGCTTTCGTATGCTCGCCCAATTGTGCTGTTAATCATTTGCGAGAAGATTTTAGAGAGCTGGTTTCTTCAGATGAAATTAGGTCCTTTGACTTTCTTTGCACCAAAAGTAATTCTAGTTCCATCTCCCTTCATAAAGCTGCTTTTGCCCTTTTTGCTTCTCTTGAAAATGAGCTCTCTCTTCTCAAACAACAGGTACAGTTGCCTTAAATTGTTGAATTTCCCCCCCTTTTTACATGTTTATTGAGCATTAGCATATTTGCTTTCTTGATATTTTCGTAAAATAGTATATTTTGCTTATGTGTTCCCGAAATGACAAAATTGTTAGTTAATTGGAGTCAAAGATCCTTAACTCTTGAGATGTAATGTTGAGTTGATCATTTACTTTTGTGTTCAGGTAGAGCAGTGATGGAGTAAGAATTTTCATTAAGGGGTTTAAAATATAAAAAAATTAAGTATATGAAGAAGTTAAGGGTTTAACATCTACTATATACACATAAAAAAGTTTGATCTTATATATAGGATAATTTTTCACTGATTCCAACTACTTGGCTCTGCCCCTGATGTAGAGAATATACAGATTTAGAGTTATTAAGGTACCATTTAAAACGTATTATTTTGTATTTGAAGGTTATGAGGAGATAGTTTCATGAGATTCCAACTGGATGATTAATTAGAGAATTGTGAATTAGATAGGAAATGACAAAAAGTTGCCGTAAGTGTTCCCATTCATGAATAAGGTTGAGGCTGTAGTTAGGATCACTTTTTGGAGTTTAAGAATTATACCTTCTTCAATTAGTTGAAATACAAAATGAGTAATGAAAAAATCAGCAGAAAAGAAATGGCAGTTGGGGATGACCAGGGCAGGATACATGGAGACTGGGAAAGGTCTTGCAACAATCCATAAGCATGGGGCTACATGCGCCTCTGCTTGCAAGGGATTGCTAATATCTACATTAGACAACTAAACTAAAGTTTAATTATCCCTTCTCTAGCAGGGAGGACTAATAATAACACCAGATTAATGGAGGAAAACTGCTAATGAATGCTCTCCAGCTTATAATTTGCAAACGAAGTGTAAAACTGTCAGCTGGATCATCTCTTATGCGTATAACTGATTCTAGCTTTATGTTTTTGTCTGCTTCGATGTAGTTCACCAGCAACCAACCTCTAATTATAACTGGACATTCTCTGGGTGGATCAGTTGCGTCTCTCTTCACCTTGTGGCTGCTTGACAGCCTTCCTAGATATAGTGTGCAGCGTACCCTCTGCATTACTTTTGGGTCTCCACTTCTTGGTAACAATGGCTTTCAAAAAGCCACGTCAGAGCATCCGACATGGAGCTCGTGCTTCTTGCATGTGGTCTCGAATAAAGATCCAGTTCCAGGATTTCTGATCTCAGACCATAACGCATCTGCTGCTACCTTGACTACTCCGACCTATTACATGCCATTCGGTACCTATCTCTTCTGCTCAGAATCAGGTTTCTCTTGCTTCGAGGAACCAGAATCGATACTGGAGTTGTTGATGATAGGGAGCTCAAGATGTACTGAAAGTGAAAATCTAAATAACTGCTCTCAGGTTATTGATTACGGACATATCTTGGAACAGCTAAAGAACAAAGCTATTTGCAGGGGAATCTCAGAACTGCCTGACTCAATAAGTAATCCACTTCAAGCAGGAACCTATCTAATGCTAGAAGCAACTGGAGTTGGAAAGTTACAGGTAAATACACTTCCTTTCTACTTTGATCAAATTATATTGTTCCCACTTTGACGGTTCATCTATTGAAACACAATGTGAAATTGATGAAAGATAAAAACATGAGTCATTCAGGTGCATATACAAGTCGTAAAGTAAGAATTATGTTGAAGCTTTGAAGAACGCACAAGGCAATGTTTGTTGGTGGGATAGGAACACGTAGACCATGAAATTAACTTGAGGCAAAATCTTGGTTAAATGGGCTATAACACGCCAGAATACTTTTTTCTTTTTTCTCTTGGTGTTCCTTTTTTTTTTCTGTCAGCAAATTCCAGATATTTGCTTCTTAACTGCAACTGCAACAGGAAAATGTTAACTTGAGCTATCTTGCAATGAATATTGAGAAAAGGGCAGAGCTTCAGGCCAAACACAAGCAGAAGGTTTTTGATCCCTCCAAAAAACTAAGTATAACTAAAAAGTCCATGACTTACCTTGAGTGGTACATGAAAAACTCTTTGGAAGAGGCAGGGTATTATGACAAATATAAGACCAGACGTTCCAGAAGCAGAGACGAGATTGAAAGCACAGAAAGCCTAATAAAGCATCACAGAACTTTGAAGCTGTTCTGGAAAAGAATAGTAAGTGAAGTGGAAAATTTGCCCTGGAAGGAGGGGAGAACTCGCCGAATGCGTTTGCTTTATGCGGCAACAAACTACCGAAGGATGGTTGAACCACTCGACATAGCTGAGTATTATGGTAGGGGAAAGAAAGATTATGCCAGTCAGGGAAGATCTGAACACTATAAACTATTGGAGAAATGGTTTACCGATGAAAATATTCATGCATACCAGAGAAGCAAAGCCTCTAGTCTTACAGTTGATTCTTGCTTCTGGGCTTACGTTGAGGAAGCTGTGATCTCTTGTGAAGTGTTGAAGGATGGACAAAGTAGCTCACAAGACCAAGAATCAGCTAGAGAAAACTTGATCAAATTTGAGCAGTATGTAATGGACATGATTAATAACTTCTTGGTGTCTCCTGAGATTTTCTTGCCTCAAAGCAGCTTCATGCTGTGGTGGAAGGAATACTCCAGAGTTGTAGGAAATGCATATACCTCACCCTTGACAAATTTTATGAAGGATGACTTTCATAGATATGCTTAGCAAATTATATCTGTATAGGAGATATAATTTATAACTCATATGCCCAACTTAAAACTACTTTTCCATTAGTTCTCCTTAATGTAACCTGTAACTTCATAAAATGAGATGCCAAACATGATTAATTGCACAGTACAGTAAAATTATAGGGGAATTCGGTCTTTCTGCCTTTTGGTTATTGACAAAGCTTTCTTATAGTTATATATATTGATTTGAGCTAACAATTCATCCAACCTTTTGGTTATTGACAAAACGTTCTTTTAGTTATATACATATATTGATTTTGCATGGATCCTTAAAAATACACTGTAAAAACTTGCATAAATGACCCGCTAGATGATTTTAACTTATGCTGAATATATCATAGAAAATAATTTTAAGGCATCACAATTACACTCGCTTTTAAGTTTGAAAATTTTACAGGAATTGGCTTTTGAATCAAATTATGAGGACCCCTGTATTTGTCGTAGCCTAGAAATTGATAGATCTGCACCACCAAATCCATCCATTATCGCTTTAGCTCCAGGAAACTCCGCTCTGGCCGTCGAACTTTCACACATCAACAAAAAAGACATCCATCAATGTTTATGCTAATAACATACTCAACAGCGTTTTGTAGAAAGAAAATTATCAGAAAGTAAATAAGCTAACACTAATCTAGCAGGATGGGTGTGGTACTGGTCTTATCATAGAATCCAGTGACACTTGTTATCACCCGCATATACCATGCAAAGCAAAGGCGGATTTCGAATTTGAAGTTTATAGGTTCCTACAACGGCATCAAGTTAATATTCAATAATAATTGGATTCACAGTCAAATATATATAGATATTTAGAGGATTTCTTAATACATATACAAGGCTTGGGCAAAAGTTACGCAATTCACATGAACCATAACTTCTACACTGGGTCTACCTCTGATGCAAGGTGAGGCAATGTAGCACCTAATCAAACTCTAGCCAATGATATTAAGTTTCAGGGGTTCAAGAACTGCAGATAAGGAAAGAGAAGAAGCCAATGCCACTTATTATTCTTCTCAAAAGAACAAAACTTAAACCTTATTTACCATAATTTATCTTATTCTACTATTAAATTTCTCCTAAGCCTATTTCCTTGATCTCCCCAGCAGTTGACTTGAAAGAACAAGAGAAACTAATCTAGTATCCATCTTTAAGAGCTAAGCATGCCAAAAGTGCAGCCATAGCAATGGTTGGTATGTCTGAAATTGCACAGTACATCTAAGCCTCTAAGCTAGATGATGGGTGCTGAGGATTATACCAAAGTCCTAACAAAATATTAAAAGTTGTGAGGTGGCTTACTGAGCCTAGACTAAGAGTGAACTCGTTCTAAAACTTATATGTTAATCCAGCAAACTTTGCTGATTAGTACAGAAAGTTCAAGACCATTTCTGGAGTTTGGGGTAGTGATCCAACCGGGTATCAGAAGATAACCTGGAAAAGCACACCTGCTTCCATGATTAAAAGCAGGGGTACAAAAGTAGCCTATAAATGTAATCAAATTGCTCTATAAGTTCAAGAAGGGGCTGTTCTCGCTTCTGGGCCATCGTTTTGCCTGAATTCAAGGGAAGGGCATTTAATAGAGCTTTCAGAGATCATGTTCTCCAGGCTCCTCTTGACCAAGTACATCATCTTTGAAAAATAAAAAAGAAGATCCAGCAGCAAAGGTTGCACTTCTATAATACCAAACAAAACAAGTTTCGGTCCTTTACTGGATTCTTTAATTTTCCATGTTGTGCCACCTATGTGACCAAGCTAGGCCATCTCTCTATAATAAAGAATAACTTTCTTTTTCCCTTTCCTTAGAACCTATACTAGCACTTGCTACCAAATGTCAACTTTGTACATAATAAAATACCCCTTCATATGATTTCTTATATACATTTGTCGTTTGATCTGATAGTGAAATAGTCAGAGAATGCACTCAAGCCAAAAAGCTTGCTTATTTTGTATGTATAAGTTTAGATTTTATTGTTTATCTGAGGCATCAAGGAGGTTCAGAATATTTACAGAGAGAATGAACTCCAACGAAATAGAGTAAAACGCCCAAATATGCACAACCAATATGTTGCACCAAAAAAGTATAAACATTTATCTTTCAATCTATGCATAGGTTCTTCTTTACCTCCAGTACTAGGAACCCATGATTTCCTCAAAGGACAAATTATTTAGTACTGGTAAGAAATGAACCTGTATCGAGCATAATGGTTAAATAGGGTTTATATAGCCGATCCCAACTAATTTGGATAGAGGTACAGCTAATTGATTGATATATGCCTACTGTTAAAGACAAGTATTTCTATCTCATTCGAGATTTTGGTATTTAAACTTTTGATTGAAAAATCTACCTGCTCCTGACCACAATGCAAGGCATGCCAATTCGCTCTGCTCCAGCAACCCCAGATTGACTTCCGGAAACAAGCACACAATTGCCCACAGGTACATTGGCATATTCTGCCCCTGCCCTCAATGCAGCCACAACATTCTGCAATCTATATTAGAAGAATAAAGTATTAGAATTGACCACATTACCAGCCACTAACTAGTCAGAACTGTTGGAGACCTGCTGCTGTGTCAAAAATGCACTATGCACTCAATACAAATATGCACGAATTTGCAGCTTAATCCCCAAATGCTTCTCAATATTTTGTCTTCAACTAAGTCAAAGTTCCAAAAGTGAGCTATAGGATCCAGTATATTGCATTGATTCTTATAGTTCCTTTGACAAACCGCTGTCCAATATGTACGACATTGCTATATGGCTATTTTCACTACAGAGTCTTCAAAATACACTGAACATTGAAGGTCAACGGATGAATCCATAATAATATCTAGTATTTGCACCCAATTCTGTGCAACACCAATGACTTGGCAGTTGTTTCTAAGATTCAAAGATGCTATAACAAATTGAATGGTCACCTACTGTTTTGGTCAACATGATTTTGAGAACCAAGGAATTCATCAAACATGGCCATGCCAAATAAGTGTAATGAGTGAAAGGATTTTCCATGGATCCTTCAAAATACACTGTAAAAACTGGCATAATCATCTTACTTCTACCAGATAAAATACTTTGAGCCAATATTTGTATGTTTGTTCGTGTAACATGGTCTGAAATAGCACATATAAGATCAATGAGAAGCTAACGTGTTTATGTGTTTACTATGATCTACCAGAAATGGAGAAGTTTTTTCTTTTTGGACCAGAGTTCCTCTTCCTTTTTTTTTTCCCTTTTGACAAGTATCATTGGACCAGAGTTAATTCACAGCAAATAATTTCCTTTTTCCCTTGGGAATATCTCAAAGTATCACTAGATACATGAAATCGCCAGCTTCAAAGCATGTGGGAAACAACATATTCGCACCCTCCATCAAGCATCTTCAATTCTTTTTAATTGTTGATAAGATCCCCAATCATGTTGGGGTTGAAGTATAGTTGATTTACTGATTCTTGATAAGTTCAATCAAGCATCTTCATCCAGGTAATATAATGCCATGTGGTGTAAAGCTGAAGATAAACCATCAAAACAACCAACAAAAAAACAATGAAGAGAATGATGGACTAACCCTTCACTTGAAGTAGTATCAATATCGACAGTCAACTTTAGTATGGAAGCAACCTCCTTAGCAATTTTTTGCTCCTCGGCGGAAACTGGGCCAAAACAATATAGAGGAAGTGTGTAGTTTCTTATGATGAGATATGGTAAAAGGAGAGTGCAACCAGTTTGTGCCATGAAATTTTAGCAGATTGTGCAACGAAATTGAACCAGATTGTCTGAGGCAATTTACCTGCTTTTCTTGCTTCTTTAGCCAGTTGCTCACCTAGGTCAGATGTCACCCCTTCGCCAAATACAAGTTGGCCATAGGAACTTCGCTTTACCTCCTCACTTCCAATTATTTTTATCTTTTCCATTTTATCATTTCCAAGCTTCTCAATGATGGATCTGTAGTGAATCAATGAACAGGTTACTTTTCCATTAATTGACAGAAAGCATGCAGTTGGAACTCTTTCACATCAAATCCAATTTCATATAGGTGGAAACCTAAACAAGTCTTTTGACAGGCAAGCGTAGGAGTATCATTAATGTTGGATAAAAAGGGAATTACTACACACGCCAACCAACAGTCCTTTCAATTATATGTTGCAAAACTAGCTACAGCGGCGAAAAGTCAGATGCTGAGGTGACAGCACTTCTCAAGTTATTCCTAGTGTCGGCCAGAGGTTAGAGGTCTTTAGCAGCAAACCATTAAAACTTCATCCATCTTGCACCATGCAGTTGCATTTTCACTAATTTACTTATTTTACTTCTCCATTCCCTGCCATATTTTTCAATAATTTGGATGAACTAGATTCAGTTTATGCACAAAAAACATGCTATAGGTTGTTTCATCATTAAATGCAGTTAAAATCATCGAAAGCAAATGTTTGATATTAGACGTGGTAGCCAAAAGAAGATTAGTGAGCATACTACTAGATATTGAAAACTAAAGAACTTCAACAGCCAGAAAACTAAATTTCACACCACATTCCGAAGTAGACATATCTAAACTACTTAATAACTAATGTAGATACTTATTTTAGGGATCTATTATTTCCTGATATAAATTAGCCTGCAGAATCATTTAGTTTCTATGACGGTGTTCAAGCAACAAAGACCATAAAAAAGCCACAAAGTATATAACCTAGATTCAAGAAATGGATTATTTTTAGAATAACAGTGTCCGGGCCAGTTTGCACACCTCGACTATTGCACCAAGTACCTACTACCTCCAACAAAATAGGTATCAGGTAACTCAATCCACCAAAGCATAGCCACATGAAAATATCACCTAGAGTTTTTTGCCTCCCGATGAGATTTGAACCTGGTCTCTCTGGTTTTCACCCACTTCATTAACCACTAGGCCACACCTTAAAGCACCAAGAAATGGAATTTTAATATTGGTAGTTTCCCAAATTCAACAATTTTAAGTGTCCAGCATCAGCAATTTCAGTCTAGAGATGTTACATATAACTTTTTTAGTTTCATTCAACCGTACCTCACCCTAAAGCTATATAAAAGAACTTAATATACGGAAATTTAAAAAAAAAAAAACTTATAAATTCATATATGAAATGCAAAAGTGAGTTGCAATTAGCAGTAAACCTGACTTGTTTTTCCCCACTTTTACAGTAAGCTGTCAGCATCACTACTGGGACACCTTCTTCATATGCTTCATCAATAAAACTGCAAATTGCATGGTAGAATTTATTAAGAGAAATACAGCAAAACTAAGAAAGATCGACCAACTAAATTAATAATAACAAAAACCACGGGATTAAACCAACTTTACACTGGTGATCAAGACGTTAGATGGTTTATTAGCCTGATAAATGCTAAATATTCTAACCAACTTCCTGCTAAGAAAAATTATGAGAATTATTGTTTGAAAAGTAAACTTCATGGCATTTAAAAATGTTACAATTAAATCTATGAATCAGTGATGTTATGAATTGCTCAACACGCCAAATTTTAGACACTAAAGCCCATTTAGCTTAGCAATGTTATATGGGAGTGAATGTTAGGCTGCTAAAATTTGGTACATCTATAGGATGAGTGTCCCAGAGATGCAGATGCTAGATGGATATGTGGTCATATAAAAATAAGCAGTAAGCAAGATTAGAATTGAGCACATCCTCGAGAAGGTTCATGTAGCACACATCGAGAATAAAATGAGAAAAGGTAGTTTGAGATGGTATGGTCATGTTGTGCGTCAACGGCCAGATCACCAGGCACTAGATGTTGAGCCCATGCTGAGTGAAGATGATAAAAGACCTAAACTTACTTGTATAGAAAGTTGCTCGAAGGATCTACAATCTCTTGGAATTCATGCAGACTTATCAAAAGATTGGGCACAATGAAAGAAAAAGACCTATATATCCGATACTTAGTACTCTCTCAGTTTCAATTTATACGTCTTAGTTTAATTGGACACAAAGTTTAAGAAAGTAAAAGAAAATTTTTGAATCTTGTGGTCGTAAACTAAAGATATGTAAATGTACCAAAATTCCCTTTAATCTTGTGGTTTTAAAATGCCATGTGGGATGTTGAAAGTAGAGAGTTGCAAGCTTAGGAAAGAGACATTTTTTTAAACAGATTAAAAAGGAACGTAAGACAAACAAATTGAAACAACGGGAATAGTTGAGAATATGTTTCGCCATGTTAGCACTTTTACTTAGGCCCTATGCTTTTTAGGAGTTGATAGTCATTCAGACATTTATATGTCAGTAGAAAATACAAAAACTTCGACTGAACTTTACTCTGCTTAATATTGGCGTGAGATGAGTTTAAATGGAGTAACATAGTCAGTGTGAATTCATATCCTCAACCCCGACTTGTTTGGGATTGAGGTAGTTGTTGTTGTATGCTATTGAGTTTAGAACACAAACTAACACTCAAAAGTGTCAAGGATCCCAAAGATTGTTACATGGCAAAAGTCAAAATATCTGAACTACAAGCAGGTCTGTAAACTAATCAGCGTTATCAAAAGCAAAAGGCACAAAAAAGCTCTAAGGTCCGTTAGGGGCTTTAAGCGCAATTAAAGCGCAGGCTTTAACTAAAAAAGGTGCAAAAGGAGAAAAAATATAAATATATATGTTTAGTCCAAGACTAATAATTTTAAGCATGAATGACAAATATATGAACAAAGAAATTAAAAAAAGAATTACGAACAAATATATGAACAAAGAAATTAAAAAAAGAATTACGATAAAGTGAAATATCAATTGTTTAGTGTCGCCTCTTCAAAAGAGACTCATTGGCAAGGAAAAGTATGACCTTGATGACGACACTGAAGCACACATTAAGCGAGCCGAAGCGCTCAACACGTTTTGAGCCTCGCTTCAAGGCTTAAGCGCGCTTTATGCGCTATAGCTTGAAGAAATTGATAAGGAACCATTACTTCTAGACATTAAAGCATAAGAGTTGTACATTTCCTCAATAGGTTTGTCCCGGAATTTCTATAAAACAGGAAAAGCAAGGTCATATGGTAAAGCAAACAAGGAATAATCCCAGAGGAACCTATTGGCTCAACTACTTCATTAACCTGTTGCATAATTAACTCCACACTGATAAGTACTACCACCAAACAATGAGGACTGTAACTTGAATTTCAAGATAAGTAGGCCACCAATATTTTCTAATTTGAGTTGGTGTGAAATAAGTAGGCCAACTCAACTCTAAAATTTGCTGAAAATAATAGGAGAAAACCCCGAATAGTCTCAATTATTAATGAAAATAAACTTAAAACCTGACAGCAGCCTATAATTCTAAACTCAACTAAATCTTTAAACAAATAATGGAAACATGATTCAGAGCTTTGATCACGTGGAAGGAAATCTTTCTCCTCTTTTTACACTTACTGCACAGCAATACTCAAATAAAAGAATGGTGTTACCATAAGCAACCTCAATCTGATGGAAGGTAAAAGGAGAAATCATCAGCATGGCTCATAAATCACTGAAGTTCAGACAAGGATATTACTTCATCGTGAAACAGACGGTCTGTGGGAAAACTGAATACATATAACTTATAACACATGAACAGATGACTTTAAACAAGAAAGACTACTCACTCTTCAACACCAGGTCTTAAAGGTAAAGACTTTGACATGACAAGTTCATCCAATGCAGTTTTCTGCAAACAATGAACCCATTATTCAGATTATTAATTCAACCAAGATCATGTAATCAGTCTTATTTACACTCCTAAACAAGTCAAAATAAAGTAAACATAAAGGAACAGGAAAACAACAACATCACACTGGATATAACAGTGAGTACAAGCACGAGAGAACACAATAGAAAATTGATTTTAGTAAAAGCTCAAATTTTAAACCAGCGCAAACAAAAACAAAATTAAGGCTCAGGAGACGAGAACTATCAGATTGGATATAACAGTCCATACATGTACATCAAGACAAAATTGCAATTTGATTTTAGTCAATGGAGCAAAGCTAAGCATGTCAACAACTCTATGATATTACCTTATCAGGAATGCTATTTTCAGTTCTTATTTCGATAATAGCCCTGCTGTCTTCGTGTTTGGCTTACATCAAATTTGAAGCTCTATGTTAGCCCTTGATAACTAGAGACGTGGGGGCGGGACTATATTCTGCAGATAACATATTGGCAGCTATAGAAGTTTTTATTACTGATATTCTAATATACCTAACAAGGTGCAAGAAGTTTTAGCACCATATGTTCGACCTATTTAGCTTTACTTTTGAGTACATACCTTCTCTCGCAGAACACTTTTCATAAATGTCTCCTTCTCACTTGTGGGCAGTGATGTGGGCCAACCAATCTGAATAAAGAACAAGCTTATTTGAATTGGAAGGAGGTACTTGAAAGACTTTTAGAATGACTACAAGACACATCTATGAACTTTTCCATGTGGGCATACTCTGTTGAAAAACAAGACCAACATCTTTTCTTCATCACCCATGCTCTTCCTGGGAAAACAAGTATTAAATGTTTATGTAATTAGTCAGAAAGACAATTTAAGATGCTGTAGACTGAGGTCAAATATGAAACTAAGAAAGTTATAAAATCAGGACAAGATAGAATTTGTTTAAGAGAAATAAAATCAACTATGTAATACTTTTTTATTCAGAAATAATATATGCATGCAGCATGCCTCAATTAATTCATAAAATCTCCAAGGAAATCATACTTCACAAGATCCTGATAAACTGGTTGGCTCCAATTTGCACAGTCCAATCCAAGCTTCCTAAATGCTGACATTAGTAGAAGAAAAGAGACATTTAGATTATCCCAGGTAAGCTTGTTTTGTTTTGTTTGTTATTGTAATACATTAAGTGGTGCACCATGTTGGTGCATTCAGTCATTAAGAATGACCTCCGTAATACTCAAGAGGAAAAGGTCATATCAGAAAAACTTCCTCCCAGAGCACATCTAGAATTGAATTGATAAAAGTAAAAAAGAAATCTCACCTGCATTGAAGGCTTCGCGGTTTCCCCATCGGTACACATCCATTAGAACCCTAAACAAATGAAGTTGTCAAGGAAAGAAAAAAGTAAAAAAGAAGTAACTGCCTGTGGAAGAAGAAACACAGAAAAAGTTGCTGAAACTATAATACAAAGAAAATAAGCAGACAAAAACATTGAACATAAAAATAGATCATACATACCCTCCAGGTTAGCATAATTTCAATTTAATATTTGTTGAGTTCTTTTTTTTTTCCCCTTGAGGAGGAGAGGGAAAGGGAACGGATTTGAGCACATGTTTCATTTCAGCTAGTTCATCTAATTCAAATACTGAATTATGCTAGGACATAAAATATCAGGCATACTTGATTGAAAACTAAACTACCCAGTGCATCTTTTCCATACACTCACTCTGCCCCAAAACTTTTCTTCTAGCATTTGACTTCCAATTGTCACAATATCAATTTCTTTTTGCACATTAAACCTCACAACTTGATATCACAGACTGAAAAAATGACAGTAATTACTTCAAATTACGAGAAAATGTGTTCGATGTGATACTCGAGAAGTTAATACGAACAAAAAATTTCAGGGGACATAGCACCAAATGAATACAATGCAGTCCGCAAAAAAGTGGCAAACCAAATAGAACATTAAAAGGTCATGAATATCACTGTGCACATAAAACTAAGGTGTAACAACAAAAGGAGGAAAATTTGTACCCTTCAACTTCGAGAAGAACAGCGAGTTGCCGAGATGGTGGGGTTTCTTGGGTACTGCTGGAGAATGAACTGACAAACAACCCATCAGTGTACAACTTGCGAATGCTGGAATTGAAGTTTCTTAGAGGAGAAAGCGGGAAGAAAGAGGGGAATTGAAGGTGTTTTCTGGGAATCTTGTACAGTTTGGAAGAGCTGTTGGTGCAGAAACGGAAAGTGTTGAGAATGGAACATGAAGCTGTTTCCATAGCCATTCACCGCTACACTTGGAAATTTGAGTAATACAGTCGGCCTAAAACAGTTCAAGTAGATTTTTTATTCCTTACGTTCTTTGTTTTTCTTTTGGGAAATTAGCATTTTTAGTCCCTCAAATAGCAATAAATTATACTTTTAGTCTTTCTTTTAATTTTTAGTTTAGCACCGTTTCATTGATCTAGGTACCCAATTTAAGAAATAAAGAATATTTTTTATCTTGTTATCTTAAAAAATATATAAAAAAACATTAATTTGAATAATTTTTGACTCAATCACATAATTTAAAATAGCATATAAATGTGTAATATATAAATGTGTAATATATGTATAATATATGTATTAGCTATACTTGTATCGAATAATTAGGATAAATATCAAAAAATTTAGAAGCGAACCAAATATATACATATATAGTAGCCTATAACTTACGATACGATTGGTTGATTTAATCAATTTTTTAAAAACTATTTATACCCCTAATATTTACATGCATTGTTGAACAAATTATGAACAAAAGAAGAAGATTCCTTTTGAAATGTGGCCACTCTATAAACTTTTTTTGTCATAAGTATTTTTTTCAATTTGACAAAAATATTTGAACCTGCGTTGCAAAATATGGACATGAGATGAAGTTTGCGGTTATTTAAAGAAAGGATAAATTTTTTTATTTTAATTTTGAGTTTTTTCTAAATAATATTTATGAATCAAAACCTAATCACTTCATCAAGAAAAATAACAAATATAAACATAAAATAAT
>JACEIK010001111.1:195481-206548 GCA_018107945.1 Datura stramonium
AAATTAGAAATTAGGGTCAATGAGTTCTCCATTCAAGTACTCTCTGTAAGCAGCAACAGGCCAGATGAAGCCTCTCCAGACGAGCTTGTTAGCCAATGGAACATCAATGATGATTTCCTTCATTGTTGGTTTCTTTTCATCTCTTACTGCAATCAAATAGCTCCTTCCTACCCACCCAATCCAACCAGCAATGTACAAGAAGAGGATCCCTGGTGTGATGAACTCACCCCAGTGCCTCTGGTCTCCACTCACTATCAAGTGAGGCAGTCCATCTGATCCACACAACAGTCCTTGCTTTCCATAGTTGTCAAACCTGCAGCATCCAATTCATCATTCATTATCATAAGGAAAATTTCAAGATTCCTGGAAAATTTTGAAGAAAGAGGAAATAAAGACAAACCTGCGCTTGGTTTTCTCAATGGTGGCATTAATAGCAAGTGCAGGAGCACTATCAGGTGCATAAAGCTTGAGAGAGCTCTGAAGCTTCTTGATCTGTTGCTTCTCCCTCTTAGCGAACTGCTTTGATTCCTTGCAAGGTGTGAGGCCAGAGATGTCAGCAGAAGCTGGAAGCACTGGTGCTGACAACAGAATAGAAGACAAAGCAAGTGCTGCAGAGAATGCCTTTAATGAAGAAGAAGTTTCCTCAGTTTTAGTAGAAGCAGGGGTCTGGTTTTAAGAGCAAACTATGGTTGAAGTTCTTGGTTTTGTGCTAAACTTAGATGCTGAAATGGGTTTTGAAAGATTTGCAGGAATAGTAAGAGACATGGTGTTGTTTATATTCTTAATGTATAATTTTCAAGAAAATGGTAGAGAGGAGATTTGGAGTGTGGAGAGTGAAAGGATGGTTTTTTAGGATATGTGGAAGAAAGGATTGGTGATTAAGGGAGTGGATAAGGAGTAGAAAGGGAAGCTTAGGTGGAGGGATTTGATTGGATAATGGAGTTGGATTTTGTGAGTATTTGGGGATTCTTTGAAATTATTATCTATCTTCCGTGGAAGAGCAGAAGCAGGGATATAACAGATATAGATACGCTTCTTTTGGAGCCATGTCATCACTTCAACAATTTCAAATTTCACGTTTGGCCTTTTTCAAATTTTTATCTATTTGGTTTCATATTTAATTTTTCACTTTTATCAATTGAATTTATACATATTAAATTTATGTTCCATAAAATAGTTATTTATTAAAAGAATTATACATTAAATATCAACAAAAAATTTGGGCAAAAGTGCAAATGACCCCTTCAACGGCATATTGATGTGTCATTTGTATTTTTGCTTTTATTTTGCAGAATTTTTGTCCTTCGTAATAATGGGGAGAATTAGGTTTTTAGGCTTTTTAAAAGAAGGTAAAAAAAATAGTTTTATAGCATTTTTATTAGGAATTTTTATTTTTACACTTAAAAGATCTGATAAAATTATTTCTTTTAATTCATTTTGTGGGAGGCCAGGAGATCTTATCGAAAATTGATTAAAGTTTTATGGCCCATTATAAGAGATTTTCATTTTTACACTTATACGGAGCATAAATTTATATTTTTGTATCATAATATCCTACAAGTTTTTGCCCACACCCTTAAAGAACTTATGTCCTGCTAGGCCTAAATTCAACTCCTAGGGGTAAATATTAAATGTCATTCATTTAAAGGTAAAAATTAAAGATCAACCTGTTTGAAGGCAAAACGCATAACTTTTTGCACGGTTCTCCTGTTTCAGGGTGATCTTTAATTTTTGTCCTTACTACTCATTTAATGAAAATTTATGGATTAAAATACCCTTAATTATGATCTAATTTCGCTAGCAAAGTTAATTTTAAAAAGCAAAATTTTTTAGAAAAGATTTACCTTGGGACATAAATTCTATAGTATTTGATCGCAAGACAAGACTTTTTAGAGAACCGTGCTTTAAGACATAACTTCTGCCACCAAACTTATTCCATGTGGCTTAATTTGTGTCACGAATTAATGTCTTGGGAAAAACTTATGCCTTGGAGCTCAATATCTTTTGTCTTTAGATATAACTTGTGTCCCTGCACTTATGTCATGGGTATACTTATGGCTTGGACATAATTATTTTTTGTCTTAGAGCATAACTTGTGTCACTAATTAAAGGCATAATTTGTGCCTTGAACTCAATTTCTTTTGTCTTCAGGCATAACTTGTGTCTTGTACATAATTTCTTATTCCTTAATGTATAATTTGTGCCACTAAACTTATGCCCGAGGTATAACTTTAACAGGACTTATGTCCTGCGAATTTTCTTTTACCTTGCAATTTCTTTTTTTACTGTTAAGAATATTTTTGACTATTTTTTATTACTTAAAGCCTCAAAAAATAAAATTAAAAATTAATAATTTTGATAAGTAAAAATTAAAAATCACCCAATAATAAACGTATTTATGTGAATGATCCCAAATCGTACAATTACTTCCATATCGATATGCTACGGACCTGGCAATGCCATTTGAAGCTAAGGCAATCTAAAGGCATTACGAATAGCCCAACAAATAGTGGGTCTCCTGGGCTGTCAGCCCAAAGAATATTTCCGTATGGATTTAAATGAAGACCAGTCCAACGGCTTCAATGAGCCCATGTGTTAGAATGAAGCAAACTCTTCAAGTGGTGTATTAGCATGAGTGCATATATAAAAGAGGAATTTAAATGAGATCTCTCAGTTGATTGTTTATCTAGGAGGATCGGATTTTATCGACTGCTTGCTCCCTTAACACTCTGTTCGGACTGTGGATAGCCATAATTTTATAATATATGGTAATGTATTGTATCGTATCGTATTGTATTGTAATGTAAATACAATGTTTGGATAGATTGTATCATTTATTGTTGTTTAATAACATTTTTATTGTTTCGTTTGATTGTATGATATTGTATCGTACTGGTAAGTTTACTAAAATGCACTAAATTATTATATATGTTAATTCAATAATAATTACTAATAAAATAATTTAAGATAAATTTTTTTCTATTGATTTATCACAAATTATGCATTGTAAATATATCAAGTTGCTAAATTCATGCAAATTCTAATAAAATTAATTTAAAAAAACATATCAAAATAAATGTACACGGATTTTTATAAAAAAATAAGTAGACTTGTAAGAAGTTTAAGAAATCAAATCTAGAAAAAGAGAAGACTGAACACAGAAGAGAACTGAACACAGAAGACCGTATAAAGTAGGATTTTTGGGTGGAGCTAAATAATATAGGATAAAGGGTAAAATAAGATTATGTAATATTAAGTAAGGGCATAATTGAAAAGAAAAATTATGAAATAATGGGATTACACCAAATTTGGTGGTTTAATAAAGTGAGGTTTTACATGGTTATCTAACTATGGAATCAAACCATATCATACCATATATTTTAAGTAACAATCAAAACAAACATGATACTCTTAGTAACGATACCATACTATACCATGGGTAACCACCATCCAGACAAAGGGTAAGCCTCCCTCCCTTTCATAGTTGCTTTTATCCCTATTACTTAGAAACTCTTTCTAGTGACCATTCTTCAAGAGTATGGCAACGTTTTACCCAAGACGTCTGCAATCCCAATCCTGTGTCCATGAGTTCCATGAAATTCACATCAGAGATTTTGATCCCTTATGTTAGGATCTGATTTAACAGGCTTTGGAAACATGCTTCTTTGATGTTTCGAATTACCGAAACTAATTGGGTCGGACTAACATTGAATCAGTATTCTGATCGCAAAAATGGAACTTAGAGTCTTAACAGTTTCCTTACTCTGCAATCCTTTTTCTCATCGTTCCTTATCATTCCATTTATCAAACTGAGGCTTATCTATAAATTGAAAACTAGGTCCTCCGAAAGGTCCTCGACTCGAACTCTGCCATGCATACCATGAGCATTTTATCATAGGATCGACATAAATAATTTTTGACCCAAATCTTTAACTCGTATTAGTTGTGGATATACGCTCAAGTTGTAGCCGCAAACTCCGTCAAGCTTTGTTTTGGCTTAAGGGAAGCGACCGAGCTTTCAGGGTTCAAATCTTTGTGAAAGCTTCTGCAGCCCAGTCATTCGGTTCCATTGACAACATCATTATTTCTCTTTGGAAACTGGTGCGAAGTCTCAGAGTAGCTCGGGATTGCTTTGCTCAATTTCGAAGATGTTCGCCTTCCTTGGTGCACTCTTCTTGCGCTGGTTGTGTTTTAGCGAAATAATCTGCAAGTATACTAAAAGAGTCAATGGAGTCCAAAGTAATAAAGAATACCATACCAATGCGCCTCTAGATAGGGTCTTCCCTAACTTTTTGATCATGACTGATTTGACTTCATGCTTAGTCAAATTGTTCCCCTTGATAGACGTGGTGAAAGATAGGATATGCTCATGCGGGTCCATGATTTCATCATATTTCGATATGTCCGACATCTTGAACATTTTCGAGATTGATTTCGGTGTAGTGTTGTGTCACGCCCCACATTGGGAGGCTTGACTGGCAACTGGTGTCACACTGGTAACTAACTAACCTGGCTAGGCTTATGCACGTCTGGTGCCAGCCTGCAACTCAATTAGAGGAAACAGCGAGCTATATCTCGCTGTAAATACAGCCTCCGGCCGATAAGGCCGTATAGCCACCTGTGAACAAAAACAGCTAACCAACAATAGGCAACAGAAGGGATCCTATGTGGGCCGACAAGGCCACCATGTTGTCTAGTTATAACAGAAATAAAGACAAACTACTATCCTAGGCCCCACACGGCCAACATACGAAACATAACTGATTAAGGCCCCACACGGCCAATATACAACTAACTGTCTGATGACTGTAGTCTGCAAGCCTAAGAATACAAATAGGGGTCGGGACAGGGCTCCGGCCTACCCAAAATGCTATATGACTGAAATACAGAAATCTCTACAACCTGGCAACTCCGAATGAAAGGAGTTGTCCCAACTGCGGACTCTGAACAACTGTTATTGGAGATCCTAAAGCTTGTCTGTCTAAACCTGCATGCAAGTAATGCAGCGCCCCATATTTGGGCGTCAGTATAATATGTACCGAATATGTAAGACAATAGATAAGCTGATAAAGACTGGAAGTAAATAGAAAGAAGAGCAGAAAGATTAACCTGTACGCCTGTTGATTCGTAATCTACGTATATCTAACCAACACTACATGTATGTAAGCTAAGACTGTATAATTACACATTTATAAACTATAACTAGCAGACAAGAATACAAACAAGAACCTCACGTGACCCCCATAAGCCGGAAGATACAATCAGCACAGAACTGTAGCCAACTTACCGGTCCCCTGGGTCTACAACTGAGCCCGCTCGGCCCTTGAACTGTAGTTGTGTCTGAATCCGGTGGACTCCTGCTGTCTGTACCCCGGGTACAGAACTCGACGGGGTGTGCCAATACGGCATAAGAGCAGTCCATCCATGGAATGGACTGTATGAGGACCTCGGACCTCATCTTCGTCCCTCACGAACGGCATACCGCTCCTCAGAGCAACGTCATCTAGCCCCTCGCGGGCGTCGACACAGCTAGTAACCCTGGGTTGGTCATGGATGGCTCCTAAGTAAGGGAAACTCCAATCAAGGTGTTGTACTAACATCTCAATCTAGCCACTCAAAGGCGTAGCTGGCCTTCTGGGCCTAATGCCACTACTGCTTGCCCCCTAGGATAATATGTAAAGCTGCTAGCAGGCCTACCGTACACCTGTATCTGATCAGAGGATCCTGATAGTGATCATGATCTCCAATAGTCTGGATTGAATAGGGCGAGATCTGGAGTGCTCCAACATAACTCTCTATATGTCCTGCCCGGACATCTATAACTCATAATAACTGTGGGGTCGCGAATGACTAACTACTCAGTTCCTCTACTTAGGGCAACTGTAGGGATAGTACTGGCCAACATGCTTTTAAGCGATCGACCCCTAATCCTCCGTAGGAAATTTACTGACATCCTTAGCCTGTGGGCAGTACTGTACTAACATGGTAGTTACTAGTGCCTTAGGCCTCATCTTGGTCTAATCGGATCTTATATTACTTTTCTGGGCGATTCTTAACCTTATAGACACTTTATATAGACCTAACCATTCCTGACAACCTACGGGTGATATGAACCGGGTGGGGTGCTGGCCCGACCTCTAGCCACTGATAAGGTCCCCTTCTTTAGGGTACCCACGAGTCTATTTGACTTGGACGACTAGGCTGGCTTCCTGGGTGACTTATATGATAACTGCTAACCTCACTAAGACTGACAATCACTGGTAATAACTAGTACGGTGACAGGCTATCACCTCAGTTCACTAGACGACCTTAGGTTGCTTACTCTAAAAAATGGCCTTCCAATCTAAATTTCTGGCCTGGGGCGTAAGAGTACGCCAATGGCCTCTGGGCGTGCTTTTCTGACCCCACAGGCACCAAACTGGTAGTTAAATTGCCTAGCTGCGCCCATACTACTCAACTTACTAGCTCAGGCTCGATAACTCTCGTGAGCTCCTAAGGTCTAGGCCTGACAACAAACATAGAATTCTAATAAAATCCATATACGTTTTCTAGCAGCTAGCCAGAACTTACGTAACCGTAATCTACAGATAACAGCTAATCACAGCGTGTCTGATCTCTATATACCAGCAATAACTAATTACAATATGTCTAATCACAATCTAATGGTAGCATCTATCTACAACCTATGAAATCATCATTTCTGTTTTGGAACATAAGTCGTAACACTGTACGACGAGTATACTTGTCGAGGGTTAAGCCTTACATACCTCGATTTTCATTTTCTGAATAACCGACAAGTTTCAACTTGTATTTTCCAGCTCTCTTCAGCTGTACCGTTATACAGGGAGAAAGAGATGAATTTCAATACCAAATTCAGCGTAAAACGATAACTTTTAACACTAATATTGACTATACTTCAACTTAACGAAACACGGACGAAAACGTATTATTTCCCAAGAGTTCATAAGGGAGAAATACTTACTTGAAGCCTGTGATCGTATAGAAATTAGTTTGGAGCAATTCCGACAACTTTTTCTCGGCGGGGCTATGATTTTCCGGGCGACTTTCACAAAACTAACTCCGTAATAATGCTCCCTACAGACTTAAACTTCGATACCTAAAGTTAATTTGAATTTAGACAGCGTTCGATAGCGTAAACGGATGAAAATTACTTGAATCCTTCGTGTTTCCTCTTCTCTGGCCGAATATGTTCCTTTGAAATGATTTGAAATGAAATAAGGGGCTATATATTGGTGAGGTCAGTGGCAGGGGTGTGCCTCGCGCCTCCCATTGAGGCTGCTACCTTGGCGCACCGCACCTCCCATTGAGGCAGCAGGCTTGGAGCCCCGCGCCTCTCATTGAGGCAGCAGGCCTGGCGCCCCGCGCTGGCCAGTGCACTGCTGGCTGGTGCGTCACGCTAGCCCTGTGCGCACTTGTCCCATCCAACCCCGCTTCCGAGGCTTTTTTCACACGCGTCAAGTTTCTTTTACTCGTCACCAATCCACGTGTATGCTTACCAATCATTAACATTTACGGGGTGTAATATATTGGCCTTGTAAGGTAGCTTTGAATATCTTTGGGAATCCGGACCCTTCGGACTGGAGATGCTCCCGGAATGTGATTCATTTAGATATTCAATTCCGATAAGCTAGACTTGAGTTCCTTCCTGTTTAGTTCAACCACTGAGGCAAATTCTTTCGGTATCTCGGGTTAGCTCCTATCTTGTTAGCTCTACATTCTTCTATTTGATTTTCAGCTTCTAACTTGTCCTCGGGACGCCTTCTGAGTTGTTAAAATCCATTTGGGTCAGTGTACTTTGCAACTCTACCACTCTCAGATCTTGCAGTCATGTGACCCATTATGAATTTCTGTTGAGAGATGAGAAGCATTATAGCTTCTTTAAGACGATCCAATTCAGTTCGACCTTCATCTCCCTGTGCATCTGTTTCCTCGGGAACCCTATTTCTCGTCCCCTTTGCACGTTCACGTTGACTATATTCAGTTCCTCAACATCAAACTTTGTTTCCTAAGCAAAGGTATTCTGCTCATCCCGAAGGTTTGTCTGGCCCTCTGTCTCGCTAAGGAGCTGCATGTTGACCACATTCTCATTGCTTTGGTTCTCGCTTGCCGTAAATAATTCCTGTAAAAAAAGTGGTATTCAAGCTAATAAGAAGGTAGAGTAGTGAGTTAAACCAACACACAACTGTCGTGGCCCTATTGTGGGCGCCAAACTGTTTACCTTAAAAATGGTAAAATTGAATTTACATGAGGTTAAGGACACCATCTTAATATAACTAGTTAGATTCAGTAATTAGCTATTAAATATGCTCACGAGGGAGCTTAAAATATTTAAATGAGAACAGTAAAGATAATAAAATAAGTTGTATGAAGTCGTAAGACTCTGATAATATTTGTTCACTGGATCCGGTGATACTAAAGTGAGGTTCGCCTTAAATATGAGGTTGTTTCTATAAATAATGACTGTGAAGTAATGACTTGGTGACATCTAGAAAAAACTTGGAGCGCAAGAAATACTAGTATAGTGCTTTTGTATTGTTCAGAATCCAATGCCCTATAATTGGGTTGAAACTAATGTTTATAGGTAACAAAGGTAATACGTCGACCAATAGAAAGGCTCCAATAGAACCCTAAAGTACTACGCCTAATGGTTGCATTCCACGTGGAAATACCGTTAGCTGTGCCAAATAATATTCCTTTGTCGCGAGCAGAATAATGTACGAGCATTTCTGGTATAGTTTCCGCATCTTTCTCGATGATAATCACTTCGCGACCTCAATAACAAGTTAGGACCGAGCTTTACCGAACATGTCTCTGAACTCGATAATTCTACCGAATCAGTTTCTATGAACACCCTTGGTCAGAAACGAGCGTTCATCTTTTGGTCTGCCATGTATGCAAGCTAGTTTTTACCTAATACAAATACTACATTATCGATTTATGATTCCATATTTGGGGGCAAAAGTTGGCTGATCGAATTGTAGGCCATTGATTGGAATAAGAAAGGGGCCAGCAAGTTTTGACCATGCTGCTTTGTGCAAAGCTTCCTGAGCAAAATAAATGCTCTGAAATTTCCAGTTCCTTATGAGTGGGGCAAGCAACAGAGGCACCTTGATGGAAGATTATATCCAAAATTTGAGACACCTTTTCATCAGCTGGTACCCTTGTTATGTGAAGCTCTCCGTGTAACAAATGTCATCTTCAATGATGCTTATCTTTCTTCTGTCTTTCGAGCTCCCATGCTGAGAACTTGCCATTGATGTTAGCAGCTCATATTACTCTATCTGGAGCTCCATGGAATAAGGTAATGTGTCCTTTCTACAGCCATATTTTTGTTTCCAACATTTTGGGTGGCAGTGATACTGTATTTTGAGAGTAGAAACCTCTTGTTTGCCGTGATACCATATTGAAATGAATGACTCTCATCTAAAAGAGAGCAGACATGTAGTTAATTATATTATGTCTTAACTGCTGACAACTTAGGAGGGCAATTTCCATTGTTCCTTGACAAACCAAAACAATTCCAATTAATCATGGGAAAAAAACCATTATACATAGAACAGTAGCAATCATCAAACACAAGATCTAGCTACACATAGTATAGGAAATTCACATTCTTTCATTGATATGAACAAGTGGAAGTACAATTCCACGAGTCTCCAAAACAAGAGAAAAATGAAACAGGGGAGATCAAAATTAGAAATTAGGGTCAATGAGTTCTCCATTCAAGTACTCTCTGTAAGCAGCAACAGGCCAGATGAAGCCTCTCCAGACGAGCTTGTTAGCCAATGGAACATCAATGATGATTTCCTTCATTGTTGGTTTCTTTTCATCTCTYACTGCAATCAARTAGCTCCTTCCTACCCACCCAATCCAACCAGCAATGTACAAGAAGAGGATCCCTGGTGTGATGAACTCACCCCAGTGCCTCTGGTCTCCACTCACTATCAAGTGAGGCAGTCCATCTGATCCACACAACAGTCCTTGCTTTCCATAGTTGTCAAACCTGCAGCATCCAATTCATCATTCATTATCATAAGGAAAATTTCAAGATTCCTGGAAAATTTTGAAGAAAGAGGAAATAAAGACAAACCTGCGCTTGGTTTTCTCAATGGTGGCATTAATAGCAAGTGCAGGAGCACTATCAGGTGCATAAAGCTTGAGAGAGCTCTGAAGCTTCTTGATCTGTTGCTTCTCCCTCTTAGCGAACTGCTTTGATTCCTTGCAAGGTGTGAGGCCAGAGATGTCAGCAGAAGCTGGAAGCACTGGTGCAGACAACAGAATAGAAGACAAAGCAAGTGCTGCAGAGAATGCCTTTAATGAAGAAGAAGTTTCCTCAGTTTTAGTAGAAGCAGGGGTCTGGTTTGAAGAGCACACTATGGTTGAAGTTCTTGTTTTTGTGGCAAATTGAGAGGAGCTAAACTTAGATGCTGAAATGGGTTTCGAAAGGTTTGCAGGAATAGTAAGAGACATGGTGTTTTCTCTCTTCTTCTTCTTTTTTGATGTATTATTTTCAAGAAAATGGTAGAAAGGAAGAAGAAGGAGATTTGGAGTGTGGAGAGTAAAGGGTTGGTTTTTAGAATTTGTGGGAGAATTGGTGATGAAGGGAGTGGATAAGGAGTAGAAGGGGTATCTTAGGTGGAGGGATTTGATTGGTTAATTGAGTTGGATTTTGTGAGTTTTTGGGGATTCTCTGAAATTTTATCTATCTGCGGAAGAGCAAGAACCAGGGATTTCGTGTGGCCTCCACGTATTTGGAATTTCTTCCGCAAGGGAAATTTTGGAACTCTTGAATGGGGAATTTAAGAAGTGGAAATTACAAATAGAAGAATAAATCTTTCACTCGGAAATTGCAATGAATTCAGCAACAAAAACAAAAATAAAAGGTGACACTTTGCTCCCTTTATTTTAAAAATAAGTGATGTTTCATATTATCAAAAAGATATTAATAATATTTTTTTAATTTTATTCTTATTTAAATGAATAAAATTATAAATTATTTTCTCTGTTTTAAAATATGTGGTATTTTAATCATTTGATTTTATTTCA
>JACEIK010001111.1:227498-279803 GCA_018107945.1 Datura stramonium
TACCGAACAAATAACAATAAACGGAGGAGCATTTTCAAAGCCTCGACGTGTGTGCATTGCGTGTTCAAACATCAACTAGTAGTGAGTAGTAACTACATTGATTCCAATTTCTCTGTCTCGGCCCTCTGCAACTACTCCTTTACTTTTCCCTGTTGTTTCACTTTTTTACGCTACTCTTTATTTGTTTTTCCACACTTTTCTTTTTTCTTTTTAACTTCTCCTATTAGCTAATGCTTTGTAACTCTTGTGCAACATTTTAATTAACCTTCAGTTCAATTTCCAACAAGTAATGGCCCTATAGGAAAGAAAGCCTCTCCAGTGCTACAAGAAAATCCCCCACTTTCTTAGGTAAATAACCCCTCACCCACTACAGTTTTATACTTTCCTTTTGACTGGCAAATCAAGTCATAAAATGATGTGAATATAGATATATAGCTGTTTACGCCAGCACTGCAATCTGGAAATAGGACAGATCCAAACGTGTGTCTTTGCTCATACAGACTCCGTACTCACCGCGCCTCTAATTCTGCCCTTCACATAATACCTATTGCCAATTCCCCTCTGTCGGAAAACATGCCCCTCTTTTTTGGTTACAGCTGCAATTACACTTCAATATCAAATATCTAAAAAGGAATCATATCATTTTATATTTAGTAATTATATTTAACTTTAAATTTTTTTATTTTAGTCTTAATGAGATGTTTTATAGATACATAAATATTTATAACTTATTTTAAATCACAAATTTCAAAAATCTTCTTTTATTCTTATACCTCATGTGCTAATCAAATAACATCTCATAAATTGGGATGGAGGAAGATGTAGATATCACTATGTAGATTTTAAATTCTTGTTGTGCCCTATTTTAGTTAAGTCACCCCAGATATCAAAATTTTATAAATCTTTCCGGACAATTCCGTAAATGTGATGTTTGGTCTACTTCGTCCCCTGTAACATCTTCATTTATCATTGGATCACAACTACAAACTTGTGCATCATATCCGCGTAGGACACGTCTAAACTATCTTAAGCGTCCGTACTCTCACCTGATTTTTATATCTATTGGAAGAGTAATTTAAAGTTGTAGAAAATTAAATTTATTTAGGATTTGATATTTATTTAATTCATTTCTAGTTAGGATTTATGGTCAAATTCTTGTAGGAATAAATTTTCTATTTTGAGTTAAAGTAGATTTCGTATTTTATAATAGGAGTACGACTAGCCATTTTCACTTTGTGAGAAACTATGAAGATTGTAGAGAGCATTATTTATGTGTTTATAAATAAAATATTGAGATTTTTACAAAAATATACCGTATAATATAAAATATTAAATTTACATAGTCCATATTTTTATATTACACCTGCATAGCTCTTTGTTTTCGCAACAGTGTCGATCCAACATATATACTTACCGTACATAATTTATAAATATTTATATAAAAGTGTATAATAATGTATAAGAGGTGCTTACACACACTTTTTACACAGTTAAATAAAATTATACAACTTATAAAAAATTATGTTTGATCTCCTATGAAATTCCATCCAAAATGAGTCAAATCTTTTTCAAATGGCTTCAAATTTTACCACAATTTCGAAACGACACCATCAACGAGTTACAATTAACAATTTGTTAAAATTTTCAACAAATTCAAAACCCTATTTATGGGTTTTCAAGTTTTTAACAATTCCATCAATGAAGTTTTTAAAATTTTAATTTAATTCATCTAAAAATTAATGTTTCAATTTATAATGATAAAAAATATCAAATTTATACTTAATATCTACGGATCTGAATATAAAAATTATGAAAGAAAAAGAATAAGAAAGAAGCAATAGAAGAAGTGATAAAATTAAAAAAAAAACGAAGAAGCAAAAGGAAAAACAAGAAAGAAACAAATAGAAAAAAAAAGTAACAAAAAAAGAAGAATAAATAAAGAAGAACGAAGAAGAAAAAAAACTAATAAAAAAGACTTGATTAAAGAGTTAATAACTGAAATATGGGTTAAAATAGATAATTATTTTACCCTAATTATTATAGAGTGTAATTTTCTCTACAATATTTTTCTTCAGCTTGCTATCAGAACTTCTGCGATCTTGGTTAAGAATCAAATAACTTTCGTAATCGGCGGACAAAACAAGTCAATATGTATTGTCCGTCTGACAATGAATATGTTAGCAAAAATTGGGCAAATGTTGTATATATTAAAAACAATCATGTTGAGAGGATAGTGTAAAAAAAATTAAAGCAAACCCGATAAAAAAGAAATTTGAGTGAATCAGCGACAACATTGGAGACAAGCTTCTGTTTGTTCGGGAGGCCGTAATGTTTGTCTTTGAACCGCGAAAAAAAATCTATTTGTCTGAGAAGAAATTTTTTTGAAGAATTCAATGGGACATCTACCGCTCATGCGAAATTAGAGAAGAAGTTAGATGAAGCTTGTAAAGCAAAGGATTTTGAGACTGTTGAAAGGGTCAGTGAGAATCTTGCTTTTGTTGAGAAGGAAAAGGAACATCTGATCATCCTCCTTAGAGATGCCGATACATACTGTGATATCATTGACACTAAGATACGTGAAGTTCTTGAGTCCCTGATTAATGCTGAGAAGAACTAACAAAAATATTACAGGTTTAAAGAGGTGCAAACAAATATGACACAAGTGAAAGAATTTCTTGCCTGAAAGATGGAGATAAGTAGTTGACATAAATGAAAGTTGATCACAATTGAATCAACGAAAAAATTGAAAGTTGGAGAAAAGTGCTCCAACAATTGAAGGTTAAAGAGAAGTGATTCAACAATTAAATGTTGATGAGAAGTGCACCAAATATTGAAAGTTGGAGATAAATTTTCTTGTTTTGAGTTAAAATAGTTTTCGTACTTTATAAATAGGGGTACTACTGGCTATTTTTTCACATTGTGAGAAATTGTGGATTTTACCGAGATCATTCAAAGATTTACGAGTTTATGAATAAAATTATTTTCTTCAATATCAAATTAATTCAACTTATCATGATTAACTATTTTAATGAAGTGCAAATATACATTAATTAACCACAAAGTGGTGATAGATGTTTATGTATAAATTAGAGGTGATAAAAGTAGCCGACGAAAATATAATTTATCCAATCCGTTTAAGTTTGATAAATTATTAACACGCTCATTTATTAGCTCAATCATTTTTACCCAGCGTACTTCAGCCCATAAAAAATAGGTTGATATATAGTCAAAATTGATTCATGAGTGATCTAATTAAAATATTTAAAAGAGACTTTTTAATTAACAATATTTAATATGTTATATATAGCCATGAAAAAAGTTTTATTAGGTACTAAAAATTATAAAAGAATAAATAAAATAATTAAAATTTAGTTAATATTTTTAGACAAGTCAATTATCCATCCATTTATTAACTCGATATTGACCCACCGTTTGACACCTCTAATATAAATATATGGTATGCATTAACTTTTTTTTTAAAATGTAAATACTCTGTGAAAATAAACTTTACTGTTTCTTACACTATGCAAGTTGCAATTGGTAGGGCAAAAAAGGTCTTAACTTTCAAACTTCTAATTAAATGTTATGATGCCATTTCCATATAATAATAAAGAAATGAAGTCGGGGAATATCTCCTACAAGGTTTGTTACAAATCACACAAGATCTAGTTGGATCTAAAGGTTATCCGCACCTAATTGATGTTTTAGCCTCTAAAAATTGGATTAAAATAGATTAATTCATTTTTGAAATTGAAGGAGGTTTAAAAGAAGCTACAACATTCTTAATTTATAATTTTTTTGAAAAAATGATGCACTTACTACTTTTTCTTTTTCTTCTTTTGCCAATAATTGCAAACTAGTACTATCTAAAATAAATATATTTCATAGAAAGCAGTGAGTTGTTTCTTTTTCTTCCCAATTTTCTTCTTTCTCCTGCTCTCCATATTTTTTTCGAAAAAAAAAAGTAGAAAAAAACTGATGACATTGCCTAATGTGTTAGTATATATGTAAACACTGGGCAGAGGACGTCAGCTGAGCAGTAAAATTTGTTTTATCTTGGCTAAGGTACGAGACTGCTTTAGATCTTCGTGGGCTTACTGCCCCTTTGAGTGTAACAAGCAGCTTCTAGTACATCAATTCTCTGCTTTCGATTTGCTATTAATTGTCCCCCCCCTCCAACAAAATCTAACAAAAGATACACTACTTTTAGGACCACCAACAAACTTATCTTCAATATTTCTTCTTACACTAAAGTAAATTTTTTCTTAAAAAAAAAAAAAACTGTTGGAGTTTATATTACATTTTCACGTGGAAAAGAAAATTGCATTTTTACGAGCGGAATTTCCAATTTTCAACCGAGAATCCACTGATAGATTTGAAATGGCCTTATACATATAAAAGGAACGTACTATCGAAATGTTTATGTAATATGTTTAACATTTATTCCCTCCGTTCCCTTTTACTTTTTTATGTTTAACTTTAAACGTTCTAAAAAAATAATAATTAATATAAGTATTTTACTGCAATGGCCATATTACGTGATATAAAAAATAATTTGCGGAATAAATAACTAACGTTGAGGGTAGAATAAAAAAAAGTTATTTATTTGTTTTTTTGATATATTAAAAGTGACAAATAAAAAAAAAACTATTCTAGAAATACTAAATAAATAAAAGTGAGCAGAAATACATATAGTTTATGAGTTCTGAACCAGAATGCATTTTTTTTTCTTACTGTATTTGGAATAGATTATTTGTAGACATAAAATGATTCTTTTAATATAAACAAAAAGTTTGAACCAAAATTACTAGTTTCTGCCATACGTGTAATTGCACTGTTGCTCCGCCACTAAATTTTGTACATTGTTAAATCACAAGCACAAAATGTAGAAATGCAAGAATTGTTCAGAGTAGATGCACCATGAAAATAAAGTCAAATGCCATATAACGTTGAAGCAGATCGCTATGGGTAGCTAAGGTAGACAGACTGCTTTAAACCATACTTGCATAGGACCACTAGCTCCCTGTTTGGTCCATCTCCCTTCATTGCCACCTACTAACAGCATGACAAAAAAGACCCATAGGTCTATAGGTTCCCTTGATTCTACACATTACGTTTAACAACAGAAACTCCCACTGTCAATTCTCTAGAAAGCCTGCAAACAAAGACTTGCTGGAAAATATCATATCTTAACCAGAAAATGTTTGTTTTAATTCTCCCAGCACTCAAACTACCACTAATTAAGCTTTTAATAAAAAAAAAGGATAATTATTTGCGCTACTATGTCAAATTTAAGGGCATAGTCATGCATGCCATTAGCCGTTAATTTTCCTGTGGTAGATATACATGTTTAAAATAACAACAATAATAATTACGTCTCAGTTCGAAATGAATCCTCTGAATTTGGAAGAAGCTTGAGGAGCAGAGGAGGTAGGAAACTCGTGTTGGAGAAGGAGAACACGTGCAAAAATTCATGCATGACATATATATAATAATGCATATATCTTCGAATTCAAGAATTTGCACGTGCCCTGCTTCTCCAACAAGAGCTACCCACCCATTATTGCAAACATTTCCATAACCAATGCTAACTCTAAAACATCAACAAAATTAAAAAAAGGTGAAATAGAAGTTATTTTCTAGGGGAGAGGGAATTGTTCAATTTGAACTTGGGGGGACAATGAAGAAGCTTGGGGTAGCTCAAGTATTTATAGCTGGAAAAAGATGGGAGAGGATGTGTTGAGATTAAGGGGGGGTAGGGGGGTGAACAGAGAGAGACAGAAATAAAGCAAGGAGGGACAAGAAGAGTTAAAGCTTGGAGTCTTGGAGTGGGCAAATCTTTAAAGACTCATGGGTGAAGCAATCAAGTAAACAAGTGAAAAGGGGCTATCACAATTATCTTTTGGCTCATTGATTTTTCAATACCAATTGATGCTGTGGAGTAAAAAGTCTATCCATGACTTTGCAAGAAATTAAAAGACCCTCCACCCCCTATTTATAACTTTTACCACTATACTACTAGTACTATTTACAATAAACAAGAAAAGAGAAAAATATATATTGAGGGCATGATGCAGAAAATTTCAAAACAGAGGGGGAGAAATTTCACAAGTACAAGAGATGTTATTTATTTATTATTATTATTATTATTATTTGCAATGGAATGCCCAAACATCAATCTCTTTTGCTTGCAGCCTTGTTTGGGTGGACGTGTTGCATACGTTTACACGTCCAAAGTGTATGGCTTGCATTTCAAACCTATCAAAGCACGAAATATTATTAGATTTGACCTCTATTTGACACCTCCAATTTCCCCCCCAGTTCAACTCCTGTGAAGTTCTTTTTAATTTCCTTTTTATCCAATTGACATTTTAAATTGGATATGACAACTTTCTTTGCTTTTATTTAATTTGAGGGGGTGTAACAAGTTATTTTTTAGCCAAAAATTGGATTATTAACTAAAATTTAGTTGAATGACGTCAAAAACAACGATAAAATAACAAAAGCGAGAAGTTGTTATTTGATCTCCTGGATATCAGACAATGAATATTGGTGATGAACAGTTGTGTTTACATAGAGAACAGTTAAATTCTTCAGTATTTGTGTGAAAAAATTCATATGAGTACACCCGTGGGATAATGGATGCCTTTATAAAATAACATTAACTAATCATCCGCACGTTTCAGCTGTTATTGGCGAAAATCGTGAGAGTTAAATGGGATTAATTTATTACTCTTTTCCGACAGATCTCCCTAGATTATGTTAATCCCGGGACGGTAAAATGCATCTGGTTAAATCTTTCAAGATGACTTCTCCAATCTTCATATTGAGGCAACTTTGATCCTTTCAACGGACTAAGATCCTCCATGCGTTCGAAAAATAATAAAAGTCTCGGTGGTTAATCAAATTAGTGGTCTCTTTATATGAACATGGGCAATCTTCCTCTCGTAAGCTAGCTTTTGCGATTGAGTTAGGCGTGAGGTGGGATGTTGAAGAATGAGAGTCTCAAATCAGTTAATGAGATGAGTTGTCTTCTTATATAGACTCGGGCAATCCTCCCCTATGAGGTTCACTACTAAAAATATTATCAAAACTAAGGGAACAAAAATCGACGGATAGAGTCGGTCTAAAAAATCAAGGGAAAACCGATTCAATCCGTCGTTTTTTGTTTTTATTTTATTCTTTAATTATTTTTTTCGTGCAAAAAACTGCAATTTTTAAATTTTTTAATTATTTTTTAATAAAAATCTAGGGATTGGGTTGGTTTTTAAAGTGCAAAATTGTAGTTGAAGAGTATAAATAAAAACGAGGGAAATATTTCATCAAATAATATGTATAGTCGAGTGGTAGAATTGTCTATGCCATAGTAAATACATGGGTTCAATTTCAAGTAGCTACATTTTTTATATATATATTTCTGAAAACCCGACGGACAAACATACCCCCGTCCCTCGATTTTTTTAAATTTTTTAAATTAATTTTTTATTTTTTAAAACCAACGGACTGGGTCGGGCGTCCCTCGATTTTAACCGACCCTGTCCGTCGGTTTCACAATTCCGACGAGTCAAATTCCAACAACTACAAGTGTGTCGATTTGGCGTCGGTTTTACTTTAAAAACTGACCCTGTTCATCGGTATTAGCCCTCATTTTCTTGAACAATTTTTTATAGTGATTGAGTTAGGCTTAAGGTCCATATCTTTTCCCTATTCACGCCACATATCCAATCAAATAGTCTTTGCTTTTTGGCGCATTTTCACCTACACAGTTACAAATCATACTTATATTAAAATTAATATGGTTGAAAGAATTTTGGGATGAAAAGTCAATTAGGACCTGCTAAAAGAAAAACAGGATTTCGTTAGTTGATGAAAACTTTCTACACTCAAATTTCCTTTTTGAGACCAATTAAGTAAGGTCCTAACATAAACTTTGCTACGGAAGGAAAACTGAGACACACAAATTTATCAATATGTGTTCTGACCTTAAAACTTGCCAATTTTAAAAATGGTTCCATTTTTTTCGTTTTTTTTTTTTGGTGTGTGTGCAAATCGACTAAATGTACTTCTAACCGTAATTAGTTATTTTAATTAGCTAGTGTAATTTATGGATTTCACTCATTTTCACACACTGCCAATCACCACAACGCATTGTTTATTTAAGAAATATGTATTGGTAGTAATGTTTAGTGGTTTATGTATCTATTTATGCCTTATATATGATTTTTATTATTACTTCGATCTAAGTAGAAGCACGTTGGTGAAGAAAAATACAAGTTCTTCCAAAATGAGCAACTTTGTCCTATAATAATGTTGCTATATATCCTCAGCAACTTATGCACTACCGACTAATTCATCATCGTAATTTTTTTTAATTAGTACAAATATGAAGCAACTATGCTTTACGTCGTTCTAATTGATTTCAGCACAGGAGGTTTGGAACCAAAGAGTACTAAAAATAGCAAACAGAGACATGGATTTTGAAAAGAAGGAAGTAAGAGGGGCAACACCTATAGAGTCCAGCAAGGGATATTGAAGGCTACAAAACTGAATGTTCCTGCTGCAGCTAAGCCTGCAGTCTGCCAAACTTAATAAATATTGTGTTGCCACGACTGACCAAATTCAGAACTACACCCCGTGTCATTAAACAATTATTTATGACTTTTAATTTTTGACCAATTGGAAAAGGAAGTGATGGATGATGACGGCACACACCACTCCAACAATGACTCAACCAAATTCAATTTCAACGGATTAAAATAAATTAACGAATATTAATAATTAAATAAATAGCTTATTATCTGATTAAGCATTATTTGAGCTAAACGTGTACCGACTTATACTCTTATTTTTCTTCAAATATAATATTTTTTCTATCACTTTTTATTTCAATCATAATTTAATTTCCAATTTCATATAACTGACTATCTCAAATGTTTTTTTTGTTTTTTTAAATTAATTAATTAAATTAATTTATTATTATTATAGTTATATATAATGTATATCAAAATCGAAAAAAAATAATAAAATTTTTCATAAACACACAATCTAATTTAAATTAACCCAACTTTTTAGATAAGAATTAGATAATTCAAACTTATACAGATTATATTTCTAGGGATTAATTTTACATTCGATTGACAAGATTAGATGGTGTGTGTGTGAGAGAGAAAGGGCTTGTTGATATTTGCAAGAAGAGAAAGATAGAAAAAGAAAAGGTGAGCTGAGTGAATACAAGTCATATCCGAGCGAGCAGTGTAAGAAAAATGCACGTAAGAGGTAGAGGGGTTTGCGTGTTCTGCGCGAGTTATTCACTTCATTATTAATTTTATTATTATAATATACTTTCTTCATTTTTAATTTTTTTTTTTTTTAAAAATATTAAATACTTAATTTAATATTATTTATTCATTTCCTTTTTTGAATTTTTTAATATTTATTATTTTATAAATTCTAGGTCTTTATATTTATCATTAATATAATTTTTTTTTTTAAGAAACTAGAAAATCTTTAATTATTGAGCAAATATTTAATAAGAGAGATTATAACTTAAATATAGATTAAAGTTAAAAAATCAAAATTCTTTTAACTAATATTTTTTATGATGGCATATAAAATAAAAATATTAAATAATTTAAGACGGAAAAAGCACGTTGCAACCTAATTTTTAACAATGGTAAGAGTGAAATTCCCAAAGCCAAGATTTAACTAATAGTTAGGGCTGACAAATAATTTGGTTAATCTAAAGTAATTTTTACATAAAAATGTGAAGAAATTTTTCCTTTTTATATATAATTTCATTACATGATAAACATAATTTTCTTCCTTTTCTTAAAAAAACAATAGAAAAAAAGTATAAAACAAAAATTCAAAATTCTATTATTAAATTAAACTTTAAATAAATAATTAACTAAACTATTATATTTCACACAAGCAGTGATCTTTGAATTGCGCAGACTGTAACTTCTTTTCTTTTTTAAATTATTTGGCTTAGTGCATATGTTATTGAGTAAGGCAGGGGAGTCCCAAGATAGATATGATTCTGGAAGTTTAGCAAGGGAAAGGTTTGCTTCTTCAAACAGACCACCTCCAAACTCCCCCTCCCCCCATCGATTCGAGGGTAATTTATGTCTTTTCATTCCCCACCTTAAATCTTTCATCAATACTTCTCTCTCACGTTAAATAAATATTTTTATAAAATAATAAATGAACAGTCTTTTGGGTAATTAGTTAAAAGTAAATTCTTATACTCTGAAAAATATGATTATATAAAAAATATGTTAAAATACTTAAATATTAAAACTTTTTATTTTTTTTATTTTTTTTATTTTTTTTATTTTTTTTATTTTTTTTATTTTTTTTATTTTTTTTATTTTTGAAGTTCAAATTAAAAAAATTAAAATTTACAGTAAGAATCGGACCGACAAGGCTATAGACTCATTGTTTAGTTAATTTTAATTCAATTTTTTATTTTTTTTATTTTTTTTATTTTTTTTATTTTTTTTATTTTTTTTATTTTTTTTAGTTTTTCTGTTTTTTTAAAATTCAAAATTCAAAAAACAAAAAAAATAAAAAAAATAAAAAAAATAAAAATATTTTTAAAAATATTAATTTATTATATTGAATAAAATAAAATATAATAAAATTATCATTTATTTATTATTTCTCAAGGAGTGTCTTGCATCAAATATTCTTATTAGTAAAGATGGGCGGATAGATCTGTAGTACGGTACAGTTGGCTTAAAAAAATAGTTTCTGCCAAAAGCAGCTTACAGAAAAATAAAAACTTGTAACAGTTTGGTCAGCTTGTAATTGGCTGTTAAAAGGCGTTTTTAAATTTATTGGTCGAATATGGCTTGTTTCTCATAAAATATATTTTTAATAAGCATTTAAAAAAACACTTTTCAAAAAATAAATTAATTTTAGAAGCTTAGCCTAAAGGACTATAAATTTTACTTCACCCTCGATCGTTTGTTCTTGTTTTTTCTCTAAATATGTTCACTTTGCCAACAACTAAATAGAAGTTTCAATTAGAAGGGGTTAATTGCTGGATATTTTGTTATGTTAAATTGCATCAACAATTTAGCTTTAGGAATGCAAAACTTTGGGGAGAAACATATAAAAGCATTCATTATTTTAATTATGGTTAAGATCCTTATTTTAATTAATTTAATCTATATTATTCATTGTAAAATGAGATATGTGTCATCCCCTTCAAGTGAGAACTTAGGAAATGGAAATAACAGAAAATGGAACGGAGCGAACTCAGATTCTACTGAGTAGTCGGGTGGAGCGACAATAAAAGTAGCTTATAAAAATATAATTTATTTAAATTTAATGTGATTAATAATTTATTAGTTTTAATTTATTTTTAATGTTTTATTTTTTTTATTTTTTTTATTTTTTTTATTTTTTTTATATTATAGGTTTTAAATATTTTTTAAAAATATTTTTATTTAATATATTATATTTGAATATAATATAGAAAAGATAATTTTATTAAGTACTAAAAACTATAAAAAGAATAAATGAAAAAAAATTAGAAATTTAGTTATATTTGAACGGGTTGGATTATGGCATGCTTTGTAGCCCATTTCAACCTAGATATATAATTTATTATTGAAAATATTACGTGGCATAGCAAACATATGCAATGAATTTATCATTTGCTTGAGAAAAATTTTTGAAGAAAAAATTACATTTAAGTAAGCCCAATTGATGCAATTTGTGTAACCATAGTAACCCTAAATCTCTCTCGTCTCCCTCATATTTCTCCCTTTCTCTCGCTCGCCTCTCTTCCAGCCTCTGCCTTCGCCCATATAACAGCCTGCCTTCTCTCGGTCTCTCTTTTTTCTCCCTCTTTGCCTCTCTATTTGATATATATTGGTAAGCATTAAAAAAAAAAGAAGATACATATTCAAAGAGTATAGCGAGATACAGAGTGAATGAATATAAGCACGATTAGAGATAGATACACATTAAAAAATATAAGTAGAATGAATACATACAAGTGATGCGAGTTAATGAATGCAGTGATACAAGAATGAATGAATTTAAAAAAATAGATACACATTCAAAATTTTGATACATCTTAAGAAGTATTAAAAAAGATCACATTCAAAGAATACAGTAGAATAAATGAATACGAGTGATACAAGTGAATGAATAAAGTGATCTGAGAATGATTTTGAATATAAATTCAATTAGATACAACAAGTATTAAATCGATGCAGTATCTGCTTTATGAATACGGTTGTTTTGATACTCCCGAAAAATATAAAAAATACGAGAAAATATGTGATTAAAATCTGATTATGAGAGAGGAGAGAGGGAGAGGGAGAGAGAGAAAGAGGAAGGGGGAAGAAGAAAGAAAGGGTGGGCGAGAGAGAGCGGGAGAAAAGGCAAGAGTACAGAGGGAGAGAGACATAGAGAGAGAGCGTGAGATGCATAAAGGAGGTTTTTTCTTGCAAAAATTATTGTTATAAATTATATTTACGCAAACTATAGCTACTAATGGTAATTAGTTTTCAAATGGATGTTATTTATGAAAGATTCCCTTTGTGTTATTACTCAACTCATTTTGACCTATTCAAATTCATTCTAACTTTGTAGGTTTTTACTCCTTATTTGGGTGTTTGATATTTTTTGGGTGAGTGTGTTTTATGCTTTAACGCTTTAAGTAATAAATTGATAAAAATAGCCACTAATATTTTTTTATTAGAAAAAAACTCACAAGGCAAAAAAATTCCCTATGCGCGGAGTCACGCTGCAAAGGGATAAGTTCGGTTCGAATATTATATCTTTTAAGTACATACATTGAACTTATGTATTAGACGTAAGCACATTAATCTTCAATTTTTTTTTAACCTTTGGCATAACTTGTGGTACGAACTTCTAAATATAAGATATTATTTACAAAAGATTTGGCTAACAAAATTAAATTTCTTTGGACAATATTTCATTAATAAATAGAGGCAAAAATTATAGACCACCAATTTAAAGATAAAAATTAAAGATTATCCCAAAATAAAAATAATCCGTGAAAAAAAAATTCTTCTCCTGTTCAATACTTCGTACTAACAATACATCACCGCTCCAATACCAATGAAAAGAAAAAGGTATTCTCTAAATGCCAGTACAATAAAGCTCAATACATATTCGATCTTTAAAACACATATATAGGAAAACACGTTTAGGACTGATCGGTCTTGGTATTTTTAAAACTTCTATTTTTCATTCGTTTAAAACGGTGTTATTAAAAAACGTGGGGACGCAAAATGAGATGTTTTGCGCGGTACAATTGAGATGTAAACTTTTGAAACACAGAATACAAGCGCAGGTAACGAAGTGAGAAGTCTAAATTTTATTTGATTTCACACAAAAAATAACGCAGTGACTGAAAATATGTTGGAATTTTTTTATTTACACGGAGATGACATCATAAAATGCAGATATAGTGGTGAAACTATCTTTTATCTTGCCTGCCCTCCTGTCTGATAGTGAAATTCCTGCTTCTCCCATTCAAAACAAGAAAGTCATGAATGAAAATGAAGGGATCTTTGAATTGTCGACACATAGGAGGCTTGAGTAGCCCAAAATTGCTGTAATTGAAAGATTACTAGAGGATTGAAACTTGTTACTATATTTTGCTTCTTGTATTGAATCAATACATGCGGAGTATCTCTCATGAGTAGATCGCTCAAATAGAACTTCCACACACAACACAAAACAAAAATATAAACCAAATTAAGTTTGAAAATATTTAGGGACGTATTATGGGTAAAACATATTGAAGTTTGCAATTCTCTGGGTGAATAATTCATTTTCTATTGTAGGAGTCTTACGAGAAGAAAATACGAAATTGCTGCAGATGGAATGCGACCCATGCCTGGAAAATAGGTGGATGATTCCGCAGATGCCAATGTTACAAGCAATTGAGAGTTTCCTCTATTTATTACTCTACACCGAAAAAAAACAAATTAAAGAAGCTTAATAATTGGTGACACTCTTATCTGATAATGCACGTGTTTTCTTTGCAACACTCAACTGAATATATGTTTCCTTCCAACAAACTATTAATGTGCATAACATATACACTACAAAAGAGCTTTAGGTTTTGCTACGATTGGTTAACATTATCAACACTTGAAATCCCCAGAGTGGAATTAGAAAATAAAGCTTACAGTAGGTTTGGTCGAAGTTTTTAAAGGAAAAAGAGAATTCGATGTTAAAGTTAAAGTATAATTTAATACATTAAGCGGGAAGACTAACGATGAGGGAAAAGTAGCAATAAAAAATGGCATGAAATCAACGTTCTCTAAACTTTCTATTAGCGCTTGTTTTTGTTTAGCCAAACACACTTCTTTCATTCTGCTTTAACTAATAATATAATGAATTTAACTTTTTGTTAGCAGAAAGAAATCATAAAATGTATTTAAGCATCCAAGATGTTTCTCCTTACCTACAAATATTTGGGACCTTCAAATAGCAATTTACAAGGCAACTTTTTTCACCAACCAAGCTGATTGATAAGAAACGCAAATTATATTCTTGCAGAGATACATTGCAGCCAGCACACATCCTCAATCAGATGTAATCTCTAAATAGCAAATGTTTAGAAAACATTTGGAAGGAATTCATGATAGCTCACCCCTAAAACAACACAATATAGAAGAAATAAACCAACTTATAAGATAGCCAATCACATTCTCCATTTAGCGGGGAAAAGAGCAAAGTTTTGATTTCACTGACAAAACTGTAAATAAGGTCTCTAGGAGCCAAAAATATCAGATAATGACACAACTACAAACTAAATGTTCAACAAAGGATGTAGTATTAAGATTGACCAATTCCAGCTTCTCAATCTTCCTCCTCTGCCTCATTGTCAGCAATGTTGAAGTACCTCAACTCATAAACATTACGGTCCTTGTTTGAAGAAATAACTCGGAGCCAATCACGGACACTGTTCTTCTTTAGATACTTCTTAGTCAAGTATTTCAAATACCTGGCCAAACAAGCAAACATCACTACGTAGAATACAATGGTTGGAAAAAACCAAATAGTAAGCTCTCATGACAGAGAAGATAAGAAGACCCTTTATGTGCAAAAATAGGACTCAACTGAATAATTACAATTGGATTAACCAAGCAGATTCGTGATTAAAATGAAACAAAAAATAATGAGAACTTTGTTTGTATGATAAAATTAAATTCACTAAAATGAGCCTAATATGCAAAAAGGATCTTAATAACAAAAGCAATGTAAGATGATAAGACTGTTAATTGAATTGCCAAGCGAGTTTCTGAATAAACAACTCAAAAAAAATGATCCTCTGCAACTCAACGTTGCCAACATAACATCACCTCCAATTTTGTTGTTATTAAAGACCAGCGGATACATAAAGAATATGATCCAGTATTCCAGTCAAATGAAAATGATTTCTGTTTATCTGTTCTAAACTGCACTACTATGAATTGCTTTTATTGCACATGGTGCTTTAAGCATCAGAGTCACCATTATGCAATCCAACACTACACTATCCAGTGATTTGATACAACATACTTCAAGTCTTCTTCCTAGCTCACTTATCCAAGCATTCTATTCTTTTTGGATAATCCATAATCATCTGACCTAATTATTTGTTCTTCATCAGGTACAGCATATAGCAAATTATCAACGGATTTAACATTCGAATTAGTACATACACACTATCCATATATCTTACTTCAGCATCAAATCATAACGCAACATATAATAACTTTACAACCTGTCCTCGCTACAGCATTCAAAACAGTAACAGTTCTGCAGCTCCATAAACAAATACAAGGAGAGAAGCATGGACCAATAATAAAGGTGAAAACTTACCGCTTGGAGAAGGTGCTCTCTGAGGTACGGTGATTTGGTTTCAGCCACTTGGTGACGGTCACGGCGTCATAAAACCAGCCTTTCCTCCAACCTTGATGCGCTCCTGCGAAAACTGCTCCAAGAGGCGATTTCCATGATGTTATCCTCAACAGGCTTTGAGCAATCACGAGGTTGCTCCCTTCTTCTTCCCCACCCTTGGTGGCTCCGCTACTTGCTTTACTCATCTTCTCCTACGATTACAAATTACAGATGAAAGAAAAACACCCTACCGGCATTTCCTTTAGGGTTTGACATGGGTTTATATATTACTGGTAAAAGATTTATGTCTCTGTGGATCCTCCTTGCGGTCCATCAGCATTTGAGCCTAATGTTATTAGTCCACTCGACTAGGCCCATTATTATTAAGAATCTTGCTGTTTATGATCATTATTTAGCGGGTCATCTGCACTTTTCCATTTTGTACTTATTTTTAATTTATGCTCTCGTGTCAAATAATTTTCATGGGGTTATATATATATATATATTATCTCATTAAACAATATTTTGTGCTGATCTTTATTTCTAAAAAAATTATGTCTATTAGTTATAAATTTAGTTGCGAAAAGAGAAAAAATTAAAAACCAGCTAACTTAAATATAGGCTCGCTACGATTTTATGCTATTTTAACTCTGTATACTTAGAGGAAACGAATCAAGGACTATGCTAAAAGGAAATAATTTTAGAGATTTTCCTTCCCGCCATTAGAGACAAAATTAGATATACAAACATCAAATATGCGTACTAAATTAATTTTGTTGCACAAGATTATTTTAAAAAAAACAACATAAAACTAACGCATTAGAACAAATTATCCATTTCAGATTACAATGTATAATACATTTCAGATGCAAGAATGGGTGTGTATATGGCCTAATGTGTCTGAGCATCGGATCCATGTGCCGATATTTATGTGATAATTCAGCCTACCGATATAGCGAACACCAATTGCATCATTGTAGAGGTGAAAGGAATATGAAAATAGTGATTACATTTATTAAACTAAAGTTTATTTGATTTCACACATCTAACATGGTGAGTTACTGAAATATATTGGAACTTTTAATTTTCGCCGGAGATAAATCATAAAATGCATATATAATAGTGACGCTTTTACTTTTATCTTGTCTGCCCTCCTGTAGTCCTGTTTGATAGTGAAATTCCTTCTCCCATACAAATAAGCAACTGAATGCGAAGCATGGATTTAACTTGGATAAACTTGGACAGGCTGAGAATTAAACTGAAGTCTTTGAATTGACGACTCGCAGTCACAGGAGGCTGACTAGCTCAAAGTTGGTGTAATTACTGGAGGATTTAACCTTGTTATTATATTTTATACTTCTTGTACCGAATCAATACAAGTGAATGGCAACTTTTTACACCACACTGATTGATAAGGCAGGCAAATTACATTCTTGCAGAGTTACACATTGCGCAAAAGCCAGCACGCATCCTTGACCAGATGTAATCTCTAAACAGCACAATCATAAAACATCACAAGGTAAGAAGAAATAAGCCAACTTCAAGATAGCTAATCACATTCTCCATTTAAGCAGGGACAAAAAGTGCAAAGTTTGTTCATGACAAAATTGTAAATAACGTCTCACAAGGAAAACAATATCCAGGTAATGAAGGGAACTACAGATTTAAGGCTGAGGACGTTTCTATTTTCAGCTTCTCAATCTTCTCTTAACCTCATTGTCAGCAATGTTGAAGTACCTCAACTCATAAACATTGTCCTTGTTTGAAGAAATAACTCGGAGCCAATGCGGACACTGTTTCTTTGTTTAGATGAAAGCTTCTTAGTCAGGTGACTCAAATACCGCGGTCAAACAAGCAAACATCAGTACATAGAACACAATGGTTGTAAGTACAATTATAACAGAAACTCATCATCCAGTAAAATATGGTGAGTTTCTGAATAAATGAACCCAACACAAAGATGTCCCTCTGCAACTCAACCATTACCAAATAACATCATCTCCAACATTATTGTATTAAGAAGACAGAATACAGACTAAAAAGAGAATATGATCAGTCAAATGAAAATGATTACTGTTTTTCTATTCTAAAGTGCACTACTATGAATTGTTTATACCATTGCAAGTAAACAAACGCACCCAGGCAAAAGATCAGATTCAAACTTACGACTCAAGTCACTATTATGCCAATTAAAACTACACTATCCAGTGATTTGATACAATACTACTCCTTGTCGCCCACCTAAGCTCATTTATCCAAGAGCGCGATCACATCCAAAGCCGGTGATTTCATATGTTATAACCCTAATTTGCCAACAACCTTTATCGTGTTCTATCATTTCCACATAATTTCTGACTCACATTTTCCAGATGCCTATATTTCAAAATATATTGATACAAGTATAAACCAAAACACTAGTTATCATTATAACATCTGACCCTATATTATTTGTTTTTCAACACCTACTTGCATATAGAAAATTATCCACAGATTGAGCATTTGAATTCATTACATTAACAATATCTATATATCTCACTTCAGCATTGAATTGCAATACCAACATATAATAACTTTAAAAATGTACTGGCTATGGCATTCAAAACAGTAACAGTTCTGCAGCTCCATAAACATATACAAGAGAGAAGCACGGGCCATCAACAAAGGTGAAAACTTACCGCTTGGAGAAGTTGCTCTCGGAGGTGACGGTGATTTTGGTTTTGTCATAGTGACAGTCACGGCGTCACCAAGAGCTCCAGCCTTTCCTCAACCTTAATGCTGCTCCTGCAGAAACTTCTCAAAGAGGCGATTTCCATGATGTTATCCTCAACAGGCTTTGAGCAATCGATCACGAAGGTTGCCCCCTTCTTCTTCCCACCTTTGCTGGCTCCGCTACTTCCTTTACTCATCTTCTCCTGCAATTGCAGAACAAAAACACCCTACCTGCATTTCCACCAAAGACACATAAGTCTAATACATCTAAGCATCGAACTATGAAACGAAATTGGGGGAGAGAGAGAGTCAGATGTCTGACCTGAGAAGCTGCGGCGATTTGGGAGGAACAATGAGGAGAGAAAATGGTTAGGGTTCTTGGGTGGGTTTATATATTACTGGTCAGACTTATGTCTCTGTGGATCGTCGTTGCGGTCCATCAGCATTTGGGCTAATGTTATTGAGTCCACCCGCCTAGGCCCATTATTTGTAAGAATCTTGGCTGCTTGTGATCATTGTTAACGAGTCATTTTCAACTTTGCCCCTATTTTATATTAATATTTAATTTATGTCCGTCGTAATAAATAAGCGTATAGTGGGGCATAAGAATATATTAGAATATACTTGTAACTTTGGCTTATAAATACATATAAGTTATACGTTACAAATCTAACTTATAATGTTTGCTTATTTTTGTTATTTTCATTTAAACGAAGTGTTTTAAAGTATTTTTATTTTATCCAAACACTTCTGTTTGTTTGAAAAATAATCGGTAATTGAATTTGAGTGTAGTGAGTGTAATTGCAGTTTGGCATATTTGTTTGGTCAGATAATTGTGGTCGGCGGGAAGTGGGTGTGGCGGGAGGTGTAGTGCAGTCCGATTCCTAAGGAGAAATTGCGGTGAGCCACATGGTGTAATTACAAGATTACTTTTTATTTTATAAATTAACAAAATAAAAAAACTAAAAAAAATATTTTATTTTTTCATTTTAATTTCTAGTTTTTTTTATTTGCTTTTATTTTTAAAATATTTTTTTATTTTATATTATTATCTTTATTTCCTTTCTTCTCATTTCTAGACTTTACTTCTTGTGATTCTATGTAATTGCTTTCGTATTTTTTAAAATTTATTATTCTAAATTTTAATTAATATAGAACTTCATTATTTAATTATGTTATAGACTTATTTTTATTTTCTTTTGAATTATATCTACTTAAGTTATATTGAAACTTATTTTAAGTTATGTTGAAATTTGACACAAGAGTATTATGTTTATTTAATTTTTTTTGAATTTATATTATATTTTTGCAATTTTTTTGTTTGGTAGTATTATTTTGTTATTCAAAATTTCAATAATATAAAAAAAATAAAAAAAATAAAAAAAATAAAAAATTTGAATAATTTTATGATGTTATGTTTATAATATTAATATATTTTTCGAACATGCATTCTATGATGTTCTTAAAAAATATGAATTTTAGTTTTTATAATTAGTTAAATTAAAATATTTACTTTAAAAAATATGTATATATTATTTTTTTAGTCATATTAGTTAAAAATATATATTTATTAATTATTATATTTTATGAAAATATGTATCTTAAATACGTAATTTAATATCATCTATAAATACATATATTTGTCAAATATTAATTTTAATAATTGTTTATTTTAAAAAATTAATCAACAATCAAGAGAATAGGATTATAATCAACAAAAAAAAAAGTAATAGTTAATATTGAATAATTATATATTAATAAATATAAAATATTTTAAATAACTAATTTAATATTATTTATAAAGACATATATTTGTCAAATATTAATTTTGATAATTAACATTTTTAAAATTTTAATTTTATATTATTGTTTGATTATTTAATTTTGATTTTAAATATTTATGTAAAATATTACCCGTCGTTTTATTTTATTTTTTTAGAGATAATATGTATCTTAAATACCTTATTGAATATCATATTATAAAGACATATATTTGTCAAATATTAATTTGTGATAATTAATTTTATTTTTAAAAATTAATCTAGCGTGTAATTACACTTGTGAAACCAACGAGTACATGCGGACTCAGTGTAATTCCATCATGAAACAAACGGTTTATCGTAATTACTATATTGTGTAATTATTAGGTTGTGTAATTCTTGGGGTAGTATTCTATGAAATTAGAACTAAAGTTGGCTTTCCAAACAAACCCTATAAAAAATTCTTAAAAGTTATTTTGATTTAAAAGCACCTAGAATGAGTCAATTCAAACAGGCTCTAAATTTATATTGATACATCATGTTATCTTCATAAGTTATGAGCATGTTGATTCTGACTTTTATGTCGCCTTTGCATAAGTTCAATTGCTAAAAAGCAAAAATTAAAGATCTACAACTTTTGAAGAACAAAAAATTGAAAGATCGGTCCATTGAAAAACCTTCATTTTTTTTTTTTTTTTTGTGAATTTAGGGCGTATGAGGAGGCGAGAACACGGAATAAAATAGTGGGAGGAGGAGGAGACTTGGAGCATTTTTTTATTTTTAATAGGAGTTGCACCACGGATCAACCTTTAGCTCGTTTTTATTTGCCTTAGTGTTAGGATACATTAACACAAATAAATTGAGTGAGGTGACATCATGTATGTTATTTGTGAATAACAAACTCGTGAATGAGTTAATGCTAAGTTGAGGTTTGAGTTGGACGAAATAGAATATTTAAAGTGTAGGTTTAGTGATATGATGCATGCAGTTGACACGGGAAGTGAGGCTTGATACGTAAGAATTTATTCAAAAGAGAGAAAGCTTTCAAGTATCTTTGAGTTTATTATTCAAATGTGAGGATATTGCCAAGGATATCCTCCTTTGTATTAGTGTAGGATAGATGAAATGAAAACTCCATTCAGAAGTTAACATGATAAGGTATTAAAACTTAAAGGTATGTTTTATAAAATAGTGACCGAACCTACTATGTTGTATGGGTGTATTATTGGCCCGATCAAGAAATCTCATATTCGAGAAAATGAAAGTTGCGGGGCGAGAGGATGTTGTGATAGATGTGTGGATATAATAGGAAAGATGAAATTAGAAATGAAGACATTCAAGATAGAAAAGGAAGTAACCGATGGAGAGCAAAAAAGGAAATCGAAGTTAGAGATGGTTGAGCAATGTGAAGAGAGGCGTCACAATACTTGTCTTGGGATGTGAGAGGTTATCGATGGATCGTTTCAGAAAAGAGGTGAGGTAAGCAAGTAAAATTGGGAGAGGTGATTAGAAGGACATGACACGGTTTTAGCTTCATTTGCCCTGAGATAGGAGGTTGTGGAGAAAACGAATCGGGCGGTAGGTTAGCAAAGGGTAGAGCGTTGTTTGGCAAATCTACCAATACTAGTAAGTGCGGTGCCGGTGCCAATATTACTCTAAGTGTCTTGTCAGTAGATTTAAATCTTATCTATTATTTTTTTAAACTTTGTGTATCGCGTTATTTTTACTTGATAATGTTTGACATCTTAATTTGTTTATCCTTAAAGCCAATGGTATATTAGAAACAACCTTTAACTATGAGATAAGGGTAAGATCTACGTAAGTGCATTAAAAACTCGCATTGTGTGTAGAATATATTATTATTGGTATATTATAAAAAATAAAAATAATAAAAAAGAAAGTTAAATATCGTAAACTATAATTGATGTTATTGTTAGGAGGGAAAACCTGAGACACAATCTCTAGAATTATTTCTTTTTATTTTAATAAAATTTAAACTTTCCTTGAGATTGGAGAACGGAGAGGGGTCAAGGTAGACGAGTCTTTTTGGTCTATTAACAATAAAAAAGTGTTGGAAAAAAAATTAAAGATGTTGGCAAAAGGGTATCTAAGATTATTATTTTTTAAGAATATTTTATTTATATATGTGAATTCTTCAAAAATTAATAACAAATTCTACTAGTATAACTAAGGACCATAAAATAATATTTCTTTTAAAATAAGTGGTGTTTTAGTCTTTTGATATTTTTAATAAATGGTGTTTTATATAATCAATAAACATTAATGGTGTTTTTCGATTTCTTCTTATTTAAATGGACGAGTTTTTATACTCTTAGTAAAATATTAAAGAGTTAAATCTTTTTTAAGGTATTAATTAAAGTGAGATTGGTAAAAATATATTTTTAATTTATAAAAATAAATAGTCTTCTTAAAAAATGTGTCCAAATTTAAAACACCATTTATTTTAAGAAAGCGAAGAAATTGAAAAATAAATCGAAAAAATCGAAAGAAGGTAAAAGAAAATCAGAATATTATATCGACTAAATAATGGTATAAATATGATTACAACAAAAATTTTGGAATAGTTGCTCATTTATTTATGATACACTATAATATCAACAAGATTAATTGGACATTTTTCAATTTCCTAACAAGCCACAATCAACTATTTAGCATTGAATAGGTTGAATTTGATACTTTCGAACTATGAATTTATATTTAAATAAAATATAAGTTAACTTTTAAAAATAATTAGTAAATATTTGAACCTTTATGAATTAATAGAATTAGTGGAAGGTTGTATTACAAGAAACGATTATACTCCACACTAATATAAAATTATCCATCAAGTGTACTACATATCTCAAATATATCATTTGATTCAAAAAAAGATATAAATCGGTAAGAGTTTAACTTAGCCTAATTCTTTTTTATAGTCTTTTACTATATACATCATATGAAAAACATGACTTAATAACGAACAATAAATTTCAGTTAAAGAATTATTATTTTACATAGCTAATATATGAGATCACTAATGCAAAAGTTGGGTGATCATCATTATTGATGTCTTCAAAAATCGACAAAAATTACACATATCAATGGATGTTTTCACTTATTAATTTTCAAATAAAAATATTTTTTCTATCACTTTTTATTTCAATCATAATTTAATTTCCAATTTCATATAACTGACTATCTCAAATGTTTTTTTTGTTTTTTTAATTGTTTGTTTGTGTTTGTTTTTGGTTTTTTAATTTTATAATTTATAAATTAATTATGAAATTTAAGTATACATGTAGAAGTTTTATAACCACTTAGCTTTATTACAATAAATTAGCTACAAAGATCCGTATCATTCTTGCGGGAAGTCAATTATTTAATTTATCAATATTACATTTTTTGATGACCTAAAGAAAGAGTCATTTGGAGTACAATGTGTATGTAAGATAGAATTGTTGTATAACAATTTTGAAGCAGTCTATTTAGGTCTTTTCCACCTCCTGTTTTTTATTTTTTTTAATATGTTATTTTCTTCAGCATGAAAAGGAAATATTAAATTGTACACGATTTCTTCGATGTCCATCCCGTCCTTGCTCTTTGAAAAAATGCTCTCTCAGGAGGAATTTGTAAATGATTTGTTACCCAATTGCATTCTAATTTTTTTTTTTTTAAGCTATACGAAATTTTATCTCGACAATTAAAATGAAGCTTGAAAAGAATGATAAGAAAAATATTTTATGTTTTGGTATTTTCTTATTTAACACTTAGGATTACAAAAGATATGTTAGCAATTTAGCATGGGGAGTACCGTGTTACGTAAAATAATTTGGCGTAAAGGTAGCATTGAAAATTCTGAAGTAGAACTGTGTGCCTGATATCTTTGTTCATTAATAGCCACCAACCTGTATGATGAAGCCATACTTCTTGGTTCATTCTTCTGTGCGCCACGAATTCATGTTGATAAATCTGGGATATCGTTCGGCATTTTTGCTGGTTTTATGATCTTGTACTCAACTACTGCAGCACCAGCTAACGCGGCAAGTGTAAGTGCCTGGGCGTGCAACCTAATTTCACATCACCAACAAGAAAAAAAATGTCACCGCAAAAATAGAGGTGACACAATTAGCTAAGAAAAATATAATCTTTTTAGTTAGTTTCATATGTAATTTAAATTGAATGATAGAAATTTTATCTAAATAATTATTTTAATATGATATTTAATAAAAAAATATTAAGAGTATAAAAATTATAAAAAGAACTAATAAGCAATTAAAAGCTGATGAGAAACTAGAGTTGAAATAGAGTTGTTTATAAATACATTTTATGATAACTTTTGGATGGGTCAAAAATTCGTGGTGTTCACTTTCAATTTAAATAAAAAAATTCGAAATTTCAATAGATACATTTAACGTTTTTCGCGCAAAATAAATAAGAGGTGAGTCATTCACCTCAAATTTTCTTGCTATTTTTGGGTGTGGTCTTTAATTTTCTTTTTGTAAAATAAGCCTTTAATTGTTACCCTTTAAAGATATAAATGACTTAAAAATAGTTGAAATTGACCACGACAATGAAAAAATATCGCAAGGCAAAGAATTTGTAGGCATGGATTCGGTTAAAGGATTATCTTTCCCGTCTGCATAAGTGTAGTAGCGCAAATTATGTACAAGATAAGCAAATTAAGTTTAAACGTAAGTTGATAAGCATTGTTATCTTCGAATATAAGTTGATGGCGCAAGTATCACCAGAGCATGAGTTTGAAAGTGGCGCAAAAGTTATGCGACGAGGCGAAGTTATAACCTTGAAGTTTACTAAAAAGTCACTGTCCTGTATAAAACTTATGTTCTAAGACAAATATTATAAAAACTTTTGTCTTACAAAATTAGTTGCCCAATGAAGTAGATTATAATTAAGAGTACTTTTAGCTCATAAATTTTTATTAAACTTAAGTAATAATGCGAAAAATTATAAATTATAAATTTAAAAGACAAAAATTAAAAACTATCCGATTGTATCAATCCGTCAAAAGCTTGAATCAATAAAACCATAGTCATTTTATCAAACAAGTGTGGAAATTCGGCGAATGAATTGGTACCTGGCATGAATGAGCCTGACACTGATTTCATATTGGGTTTTGACCAATTGTAAGCGACCGATCCCGTTATTCGCTTAGCCACAGACATCCTTGAAAAAAAATTCACCTAAATCAATTATTGATATATGTGGACGACAATCACCAAATTATTAATTACCAGCAATTATTTCAAAATTTATATTCAAAAAAGAAAATATATACGTTCTAAAAATTGACTCAATATCTAGACACTATAATAATTTGTATATTCCTATTTTTGAACAGTACTCATGAGAATAATTAATAGATCTAAGGGAGTAATGAGCACCACTCGAGATATAAGATGTGCGTTGAAACAAATGGCGGTATGCTGAATCATTAGTTCAATATGAATTTAAGTTCAAAGACTTACCCAACCCAAAACGATATCTAAGGGAGTAACAGGTTAGTCCTTTTAATACACGGAATTCAAGTTAATAACAAATTGATTTGAAAAATTTATCGCATGTGAAAGAGTTTTAAAATTACCAGAGCGGCGCGAAGAGCTGTTTCGAAATCGTCTCTCGCGAGGTTCAAAGATAGATTTTTATTAGACTCCGTCATTCATAAAATAAAGAAAGGAGAATTTACTTTGAACAAAGATTGAGAAAGAGGGGAGCAAAAATAGCAGAATAACAGAGAAATGATAAAATCGTTCACTGTCTTTCCAATAGTTTTAGTTTTAGTAGCATGCTTTTTATATTTTGCGGTGACGAGAAATGGACGGAGAAAGAAGAGGCGAAATTTGCAACCATAAGACGGAAACGAAGAGGTCCGCATCTTTTCAACATGTTGGAAAAAAAAAAGTTGCCCTCTTTCAACACGCCACGACATAACTTGCTTTTTATATATGGCTGTGCTTTTCTTAATAGTTAAGCGATTATACCCCTATTATTATAAAAGTATTTCAATATTATCTTAATTTTTAAATGACTGACCTTACTTATGAATTATTACTTATGAGAAGGAGATAGATCCACGAAGGTGGGTATTAGAAGAGGAAACATAAATGGATTAGGTTGAAATTAAAATATAAGACAACTTATTAGGGGACTAGTTAGTTTTTAATGGAGGATTGTTTGAAAATAGGAATAATATTGAGCTATTGTTATAACTGTGAGGATAAAATTAATCTTAATTATTAACGTAGACAAATATAAATTATTTGTAAATTTTAAGAATAAATTTAAACCTCATTGGATTATACCTACTTTGAATATAATTTAAAATTTGTTTCAAAACATTGGTTGTTCACAATTTAATTGAAGAAAAAAAATGTTATTTCAAGATTAGTTTATAAGTGCTTTAGAAGCTTAAATGCCAAAATCTATATCTCAAATAATTATATAATTTTTGAAATTAATAAATTAGAATTAAATATCAAAAACACACATGAAATATTAGAAATTAATTAAAAAAATAATTAAATTTACCCCCTCAATTTTTATTTAATAGTCAATTTTATATTATTCATTATATTATATGATTGTTTTTCTCTTTTGTTGTTAATAAATTTAATAAATATATTTGTATTTTTAACTATTGTGCATTATGATTTTTTATAATCTATATGACTTGATTTTTGGATAAGATAGACGCCATGTAGCATGTTGTCTCATAATTAGATCTTATTTTGAATATTTAAAAATTTACTAAATAATTTTTTTGAAAAATTCTTTAAAATTTTCATTCATCAATGAGTATTTTATACTACATTAATTCCTAATTAGCTTAATATCCTTAATAAATACAATCTTTAGTAAACACTAATATTCCTGCACTGCACCCATTTCTCCCTCTTCCATAATCAATAAATCATCAAAAAAGACAACAAAAATATCGATTGAAAAAGAATTTGATGATTTTGAAAATTAAATTTTGATGTTTTATTTTTATTAGTCTAGGCGTGCGCAGCGTGTCACTCATATTGATAAGAATAAATTTACAAGAATAACATAAATAATATTTAAAAGATGTATTAACGTAGCAAATATAAGAATTTAGAAAAATTATAAATTTCAATTGATAAATGAATGTTTAAAAGTTTGATCTGTCAGCAATTGTTTCTTCGAGTTTGTTCTAATAATTATTTCAAGGAACAAAAACGTCATAGAAATAGCACTTGATTGAAAGTAAAAGAAATTATATTAATACATTAATAAATTATACTCTTTTAATTTAATTTTCTGTATAGAAAGATTGTGATGGATAATTTTTAGTTTAATAAATAATAGATTGATATATAAGTTAATATAACTATAATTGAAAGTCTTAAATGTTAGAACTTTTAATATAACTCAAATAAGGAAAGTTTTAAGAAGTAAAATTTTAGGTAAAATATTAAATATTAGGAGTTTTTATATTTTTACAAATTAGTAAAGATTTATAATAAAAAATAACAATTGGGAAAAATAGTAAATGACATATTATCTGATAGCAAATCTTTTAATGAAGAGCAAAAAATTCAATAAACATTTGTAAGGACCTTCGTACTTATATCTATAGAATATTTTGTTAAGTAAATAGGAGTAAATATTATGCATATATTGAATCTTGGAATTAGTTGATGAAATCTAAAGAAATTACCAAAAGATTCCATCGGAAGATTGCATTACATCTTCAAATCTTTTTGATTCCATTGCAATATTAGCTTAAATTGTAGCTTAAGGATTATAGTATAATAATTTATAATTTTACTTTTTTAAAAAAAAATTATTTTATGAGATGAAGAGATTACATTATGCAGAACGGATGAAACTTGTGAATGTATGAGTAGATAAATGATGTCGGTTATAAATAATATAAAATGTTTAGAAATCGCATAATATCCCGATATAAGACTCAATTAAAGGGATAGCATATCGATATTATCTTCATTAAGGAGGCAATCTAAGTTAGAAATTAGTTTGAATATAAATAACTTGAACTTGCATATCAATTGCTATTGAGTTTTTCAAATCCACAACATAAAAAGAAATTCATAACATGAAAAGAAGATAGATTAACACGAAAACATACAAGTTTGTAGATTGAAATAAAGATGTTGATGTAGTAGAGTTGATGAATTAAATTATGCGATTATAGATATAACATAGATGTGGAAGGATTTATAAATAAAAAGAATTTGAAAGTATGAGAATATTAGGACACTACTATTAAAAAATATATAAAATTAAAAAAACAAAAAAAACATGTAATTTAGTTTTTTTAAAAAATTCAAAAGAACTTATAAAAAAATAGGGGAAAAATTTAAGTCCAAATAAAAAATATTTCGATGGTTTTTTTTAATAATGATATAAAAATAATAAGTAAAATTTTATCTATTGTGATGTCATTTTATATATTCACAGCCACAGTAAGTTCTTGTAGCTTAGTTGGCTATTCGCATGTTGGTTAAGTTTTAGAATGTCATATGTGCGAAAAGGGCCGAGGAGAGGCAGGACAACGTCAAGTCGGAAGGCAAATGCGACTTATAGAACGACAAATGCGACTTATAAGTTGCATTGAACAAATGCGACTTATAAGTTGCATTCCACAAATGCCACTTATAAGTTGTTTTAAATCATTTCCTTACATTTAATTTCGGTGAATGACCGATGACGGGGAGACGAAAGGGTTTTCATTAATTTCCATCAGAATTAAGCGTCAACGCGATCGGCTACAAAATTAAGCTTCGAGTAGCGAAGTATAAAAGGCTGAGGAGCATTCTGCGGAGTTATTTCGCGAAATTCGGTAGGTGAATGCGTGTCAGGCCAAATAAGGTAAGTGGAATTGCTCCAAACTAGTGTTAATATACTCTGCGGTAAAGTGAGTATTTCTCCCTTACAAGTACAGAAATAGCGAGTTTTCGGTCGTTAACGCGATAAATCGAAGAATAGGCAGTAAGTATAGCCATAATATGGTTTCTTTCCAAAATAATAGTAGAATTAATTTTATTCTTTCGTGAATATGAATACGGTTGGGAGAAATAGGCGAATGCGCGAGAGCTCGCCGGTTAATGAGAAAGTCGGCGGTTGAGGTATGTAAAGCCGTTTTCTTCGGCAGGGTGGTAGTTTTGGTACAGCAAATAGTACAAATTCCGGTAGAATATTTCGAAGCGTTGTAATATATTTAGTATGAGTTGATAGCGTATTGGAGTATGTAGTGTTCGGCATGAAACTACATTAAACAGTATAATTCCTAGCGAGAATATTCGAAATATTATTTTAGGAGCTTCAGTATATCTCGATATCAGGTCAAACATATTTCGATATCAAATTGGTATATTCAAATATGAGATTGAGGAATAGAATCTGCAAAATATAAATATTGTTAATGATTCGATATATATATATATATTAAATGGGATTATTCTTATAGGTGGAGACATGATTGTTACGTGTTTGGGCACCATAGGGTCCTTGGCCTTGAGGTTAATAGTTGTGTCGACTTCGCTGCCCGGAGGTGAGGATACGTCGCTCTCACGGGTGGCATGTCGTCACTTGACGGGCCGAAGATGAATGTAGATTCCCATGCTTGAGGTTGATCGAGCCAGCACCCGCACCCCTGTCGACGCTTGCGCCAGGTGTGCGAATTACAGTTTTGATTACATTTCGGGAGTCCTCAGGACTCGAATCAGTTATAATCGGGACGACGGACTGAGATTCTGCATCACCAGTAGACGGGATGCTCATGGTGCCCAGGTGGATGGTATGACATGGGTAAGGGTATATAGATTGTGTCTTGGTTGGCACCTTACGACATGGGGGTGGTAAGGTTCTTGTATGCTATGTTGTGTTAGTTATTAATAGATAGAAAGTAGGCGAGTCATGTTATCGGTATGACTCTTACTCTCTTCGGTAAAGTTACGCTCTTTTGATCGATCTCGGCAGGTCTCACTGTGCCCGGTATCCCCATCGGTATCATTGTTTACTTTAAGTTATTTTGATTATTGCTTTGCATACTCGGTACAGTGAGTAACGGGATGCGCGTTTTAGCATTTGCATTACTTGCTTGCGGGTACTGCATGGAAGCAGTGCGGATCCTCGTAGTTGAAGCCCATTGTACGAAGTCTTGACTCTTTGTCATGGAAGCTTGACTGACTAAAGGTTTATTTCCACTTTTTGTTTGTACACATTATGGGTAGTACGGGGGCCACTGTCCCAGATATCTTATTATTCTTAGAGAACTGCCGGATTGTATGTTCTTTGTGGTTGGTTATGCCGGGTCGTGTGGAGCGAATTGTGTATGTTTTTCGTTTGCATGTGATTGCCATGTAGGGCACTTTGTTCTGTTGTTAGTTGGTAACCTTGTCGGTCACGGATCGGTTCAACAACGATTACTACTTTTCGTAATGCTTGTCGCTTCTTGTTGGCGCGCGTAGGTTCATATGCTCGGGTTACAGTTGGCTTGTTATATTCCCTACGAGGTGGTATAGGCTGAGTCGGCGGAAAACATATTCTGGGGGTCTCTGCCGTTGTTTTCATGAATCCAATTAAATAGTACGACAGAAGTCTTCATTTCGGATTAGTCAGAATGATCAGTCTGAGTAGAGCGCGAAAGCACCGTCATGCCCCTAAGGCGGGGCGCTGACATAATAAGTAAAAATTCGTCCCGGCTTGTTTTAAAAAAGGCCTTCTGCTGATATAATATAGATAGATAGTAACTACTACAAAATTAGAGAACATTAACAAAAAGATTGAAGTGTTAATACATTTTGCTAGGTATTTCAGTGGATATTAATAAATATTATTAAATACATATAATACTATTACGTTCTCTTTTGGTTGGAACCCTTGATTTTCTAAGACGAGAAGAAAATTTATGCTATTAATTTAAAATTTCGTCGACAAAAATATGCTTCCAAACACAGGCTTTTGACCACCCAAATTTTCTCTCAACTTCTAACACACTTTTATTCTTTTCCTTTATTCCATTTTAGTTTCAATCCTACGCAGAAATCTCTTTATAAAGCGTAGAAGAGAAAATAGTTGGCAGTGTGCATCCTGAAGAAGAAAAGCAAGAAAAGGAAAATAAAAATAATAAATTAAAAATAAATATAAAGAAATAATAATTAAATATAATTAGAGTTTGTTTGAATTAGTTTATTTTGAGTGCTTTTAAGTTAAAATAAACAAATAAAAACCTATTGAATAATTTTTTCTCAAGATATTTATTAAAAAAGAAAAAATTAATATTTAAATTAAAAATTAAAATAAGACAAAAATCAATAAGTTTGAAATCCTAACTCATGATTTTTGACCTATAAGCTATAAGTCCATCTAAACAGGCTCTTAGTTATATACACCATTCATTTAGAAAATGACACATGCATAATTTGATTCCCCTCCCAGCCAAAAAAAAGAAAAGAAGTCATGTTATAAAATAATAAAAGGCCAAGAATATTGTAGAGAAAGAGGATATAATTTTTTTTTATTTTTAAGCAAATGAAATCTGAAGTGCGCTATTCTGATGAGGAAAAGGCTTAATTAACTAGATATGCGTCGTATAAATATATATTAAAAGTTCATTTGTATGCGAAACTTGTGGGATTGCGGCTTTGTTGAAGTCATTATGTATAATATATTTTTTTTATTTTTTTTATTTTTTTTATTTTTTTTATTTTTTTTAGTTTTTTTATTTTTAAGTTATCTTTATTTATTAAAAATATAATTAACAAGAATGCAAAACAAAAAAAAAAACATGTAATTTAATTAAAATTAAAAATTAATATTAAAAATATTTTTAATTTTTTTAATTTTTTTATTTTTTATGTTTATTTTAATTTATATGAAAAAATTGAAAAGAGATATTATAACTAAAAATGAATGCAGGGAATAATAAGAGTTCTTTTAAAGTTATTTGATCCAATGTCAAAGAATTATAAATTTCCGTTTTTGCTTTTTTCTCTGAATTTTAAGGACAGATGTGTAATAGTGGTTTTTGACAAGTTTCTAGGGTCTAAGGAAGCTTTTGGCCTTTTCCCTTGCATATATAAGGAAAGTTCCGCTCATGTTCAAATGCCATTTGGTTCTGTTTCGGTCGACTGCAACCTTTTCCTTTCTCCGCCATCTCTCGTGTTATCTTGTAGGTAAGCTGTTTCTCCTTTCTTCTCGTAATCCAATTTATTAGAAAAAATTAAGTAAACACATATAAATTTTCACCGGTTCTCTGTATGGATATGCAAAACTCTGTTTCTCTGTTTAACAGAATTTTTGATTTGGTAGTTCTTCAAGAGACTTTAGGGTTTTCTATTGTTGGTCTGCTTTCTTTTTCTTTTTTTCTTTTTGCTGCGATCATATCCAAATACTTATTAAAGAAACCGTTAAAAATATCAAATTGAATTTATATCAGTAACGAATTTGCTTGAAGTTCTGGATTACTCTCTCTCTCTCTCGGCCCGACCGGCGCGATTATTGTTTTACTTTTACATAGACTTGAAGAGAGGAACAAGATGTGTGTTTGCTACGAATTAATTTTTATGGAATATTTTCCCTAAAAAATGTTTTCCGGTGTTCGTGTGGTGAATATTTTCCCGAAAAATTATATTAAAGATTAACTATAATATTAATTTGAGTATTGTTCTGATGAAATTTTGAGGTATACATATTGATAATTAAGTCCAAGTGTCAGTTGGAGCAAGTGATATGAAATTAAAAGTCAGAATAAGTGCAAGAAAAATGACTTCAGTCTTTATGATCAAAAGTTATTTCTCCCTTTTGATAGAAAATGTTGGAAAACATTATCAGATAACCTAACTCCAGAAAATGACTTTCGTGTACCATACACATGGAAAAAAAATTGTGATTTCTCTATATATCTGGTGTTTGATGCCACTGCTATTGCTTTGACAAGCATAGGCTTTTAAATTAATTTGATTATTGTTTTATGAGTTTGGCTACTCTGGTGCTTATACTATAACTTCATTTTGATTTTGGTGGTTGTAACATTATTCTTTATGTAGAAGCTTTTCTTTAACAAAACAAAAACTGTTGTAGTTTCATATTATCTTCTTGCATTCTGTTGCAATGTTAGTTTACTTTTCTTCTTTCTTTTACCCTTCTTTAGTTTGGCCATTTCTTATGGCCTTTCACCCCTGAGCTTTGGCAACTCTGGTAATCCCCTCCTCCCTCCAAACCAAAAAAGGAAAAGAAAAGGGAACTTCTCTTATTTGAATTTCCGATTGTTCATTATCACTTGCCTTAATAAAAAATAAAAGTTGTCCACATTACCACTTCAATGTTTGAACAAGTTACTTTTTCTTTTGGTTAATCGTTTTCAGGCAATATGGGTCGTCTAGATCGGACTGGCTCCCTACGTCAATCTTCCCTGGTGATATTCGGAGAGAGAGTAGAAGATTTGTTACAAGGTTATTTAGATAAATTACTAGCTGGTGGAAGAGACATGTTTTCTTCAATTTGATATGCTCGCTGCATATCACTAAGCTACTCATTTTCCTTCAGTTTGTTGCTCTTTTTATGTTAATCTCACTAAAAGAGCGCCAACAGGTTTCATGAGAATGAATTTAATTAACAGAGGGAAGTTAGGGGTTAAAAGTGCAAGTTTTCATTCTTGTAATATGTGCATATCTGGTTGCATCTGTGTAATGCTGTGCCTAAGTGGATTAGTGAACCCTGTACCTTGTCTGTCTTAGTCTTCTCAGGTTTCTTGTCTCCCACATTAAACTAATAAAGGGATAAGAGGTGTGTAATTTAATCTCATGTTCTAATGAAAGCGTAGTCATCTCTCTTTGGTTTCTAGAGTGTGAGAACCTTTTTGCTTTTCCTCTTTAGCTTATAACGTCAATGGACTGGACCTATTCAGTGAGCTTCCATTACTGTCACAATATCCAATTAGCCTTTCAGCTTTCCAAGTAGCCTCAGAAAGTCATCTAATTTGGTACTTTTGGTGTTTTTCCCTAATGGAAAAGCCAGACAGCTTTGCAATATAAATGACACAGTTTTAAATTTATTGCTAAAGATTTTTTTGTCATTATGTTTGTCAGTAATGTAATTCCTTTTGGTTAATTTCTAAGATGATTGTCTGAAAGATATATTAAAAGTTGGGTTTCTTGAGTATACTGATGACTTACTTTTTGGTTGTTTGGACCAGTTTGTGTCGATAAACCCCTCCTCTTTTGTTCCCTATGCCAAGTGCTAATCTTTTGAGTTTTCTCGGTGTATTCCTGCAGTATGGGCCCATTGTGGGAGTGATTTGAGAAGTTCCTCCTAGACCACCTGGTTATGCATTTGTAGAGGTGAGTTCTTTGTTTGGGGTGAATCACTAAGATGTTAGTTTTTCCCTTGGGGATCATTCTGTTGGGGTTTTAGGAGAAATAATCTCCACATAAGAATCAACTTTAGTTTACACAATATTTGATTGGGATCTGAGGAGATTAGTCTTCCATAACTAAATATTAATTAATACACTGTTAGTTGTTCCTTTTTGTTTTCTCATAAATAATTACCCAGATGAGTTATGCGGGAATTTATGTATGGTTTTATGTGGGATAGAAAGAGAAATAAGAATATGGGTTACTAATATATACGATTAAAAATGCCAAAAATATCACCGATAATAGTTTTAAAAAATTAATTTTCTTAAAGTAAGCATATATTTTTAAATTATACATGTATACTATTAATATGTAATATTATCAAACAAAAGATCCAACAAGAAATAATCCTTGCATTATGCAATCCTTGTATCACTAATCTTTACATTGCTAATCCCTGCATAACTGGTATCTAAACCAAACAATCCCTTATTGTATATGGCTCAATTTTCTGCATGAGTTTCATTATTCTACAACATCTCTGAATAGATCAAGTGGTTTCATTCTTTTATTATGTTCCAGTTTGAAGATCCTCGTGATGCTGATGATGCCATCTGTGGGCGTGATGGCTATGACTTTGACGGACATCGCTTGCGAGTAGTTGTCTCCCATCCTCCCCTCTTTTAGTGATGTGGTGATATTGAAAATCAGATTATATTCACCGTTTGTTGTTTATTATGATGTTTGTAGGTTGAACTTGCACACGGTGAGCGGATCATCATCATATGACCGCCACAGTAGTTCACAGTAGTGAGGCCGTGGTGGAGTTTCTAGGCGCTCTGACTATCGCGGTTAGTCTGATTTTACAGTAGTGTTATCATGATTTTGCTTCCTTGAAGTTAAGCTATTTTATATGGTCTGGTACATGCTAAATGTAAATATTTTCAGTATTGGTCTCTGGACCTGTATCTTCTGCTTCATGGCAAGACTTGAAGGTTAGAATTTATGCTTGATTTCATGTTATAATCAGTAAAAATCTTGCTTAACTGCTAGAGCTTGAATCATTATGGTTTCTTTTACTTGGTCTTGCTAGGATCACATGCGACGAGCTGGAGATGTCTGTTTCTCACAAGTTTTCCGAATGCGTGACGGTTAGTTAGTTTTATTGTGGCAGTTTTATGGTTACATTTAGTCAATTCTTAATGTGTTTGATTCATCCGCATATGTTCCTAGGGAAGAAAATGTACATTTGTTTCCAAGTTATAGTCCCTCTATTTCAATTTGTTCGTCTTAGGTTTGGCAGCCGTGGTTTAAGAAAATAAAGATGACTTTTAAATCCCAATGATCTTAAACTAATAAACATGTGTGTACAAAAATGCCCTTTCAATCTTGTGGTTTTAATATGTCATATGTTGGGTCATCAGAAGTTGTACTAAATATAGTAATTGGCTTTCTTTGAAAAATATATTTAAAGGGAAAGTAGATATGAATTGAAGCTGAAGGAGTAGTATTTTAGACATTTTGCTGAAGGAGGTTCCAACACAACAATTAACAAGTGAAACAGTCAGGTTACATCTTGATCATTTGGTGATTGACTGCTCGAGTCTTAGAAAGACTCGAGAAACATGGTTCTCGAAAGTGTTGCTTTCGATAGAGCAAGCACTTCAGGAAATATAGTTACTCAACTATATCAAGATCTATTCTAGTTTAAGCTATCAATAATGATTTGGGACTTTACTAAGTAGGCTCTCGGGCAATATGTGGTTGAAGCTGTAAAAAAAAGAGAGTCTGAAGTTGGAAAATACTATTTGGAATAGCTGATTTAGACATGAAAATCATTATTTCAGTTGAAATACTCCTCCTAAACCAGTTTTCCACTTCAAATTCTCAATTTCGAGTTGAAGTTTGAACTAGGGGCCAAATAGTAAAGCAAACATGGATTTGAAAAAGAATTTTTCTTCCCTCATTATGTGTCTGTTAATACATACGCAGTTGATACATTTCTGTTTTGTTATCTGAATACGATGTTCTCATGCCAGAACTCTCAATTCATGTGTTTTTTAACAATGTAACAATCCAAGTTACCTTTATCCCTTTTTTTTTTCTTTTTTAAAACAATGTAAGCAATCATGCTTTTATGATGTCTTTGACCATGTCCAGAAGTTAGTGGTATTATGTGTAAAGGGAAACAGGTGTTAAATCAAAACTTAAATGGATACTTATTATTAGTTGGACTTTAGAAACCTGACATGTTTATTTTTGGAATCAAACAGGATAATGTTGATTTTCAACAAAAACCAAGGGCCTTCACAGCTCAATATTCCTTTTTAGCTCCTTTATCTTATTTCCTGCTTAATTTTTTTCATGATTTATCAGTATGAAGAAATATTTAGTAGCAAATCACGTTGTTTAGTCTGGTTTCTCCATTGTTTATTCAGCTTCGAGATATTAATTATCAATCATTTGAAAGTGGGGTTTACATGTTTTTTCCTTCACTCAACTATGTCTTCAGAACAAAACTTTCCTGAAAAATCCAAACACGTGCATTGTTTTCCAATCGCCAAACTTGCACCACGGTCAGAATTTCAAAGATCGCCTGCATCACTGAAGACCTCAGTGTCGAATCAGGAAGTTTTTGGAAAGTAGAGTCTGTGGGTGGGGTGGGGGTGGGGGGGTAGATAACCTAACTTCCCAAAATAAAATTTTCTAGAATATTGTCTCACTGATTTCACAAAATATAAAAAGATATTGTTGCTTACTGTTTCAGTAGTTCCATTATTTTCTTGAACTTCCAATGACACAACAAGGATCAGATGAATTCAGAATAAAGCCTAAATTGATGACAATACATGAGCTAAAGAGGAAAAACCTCTAGGATGTACGATCGCTTACAAGGCCTGTAAGCTGTCTAACATGTTGCCTGTTTTAGTGAATAAACATCTACCCAATGGAACTCCTCAATAGCATCTAAAGGCATATAAAAGATACTCTTTGACTTCTAATGTCTTTTAACTCAATTGTATAAGTTTTTATTGGGGGAAGCACTATAAAGATCAGGTAGCAAACAATTCCCTAATCAGACACCGTATGGCATTAGATGTCTGTGCATCTTTTCATGCCAAGGCTTTTGACAATCAAAGGAAAATGCCTACTCTTTTTGTCCTCCATTGTTTCTAGTCAGAGTGCAAAATTTTAACGATGTGTAAACATTGTAATGGAAGCAGTTGATATTAACTGCTGTATTTTTGCAGGTATGAGAGGGATTGTGGACTATACCAACTATGACGATATGAAGTATGCGGTAGGCTAATAAAGGCTTTAATTTACTATTTGATCTATAACATCATCACTGTGTTTTTTCTGCTCTGTAGTAATAATGCTTTTGTGGTTTAAGAAGTTCTATACTTCGTAGTCTGTTCATGTATCTCTCTGTTTCTTCCTTTTGCAGATAAAGAAACTTGATGACTCTCTGTTTCGCAATCAATTCTCTCGAGCATATATTAGGGTCTGTTCTCTGTTGCTAGTAGAAATCCTGGGTCCAATGCTGTGTTCCTGTGTCAGTTTAACTTAGTTATCTACTATTTAGGTGGACAAGTATGATAGGCGGAGCTATTCAGAGTCCAAGTCCATATTATTCAAGAAGCAGAAGTTACTCAAGCAGGAGTCCTCGGCGAAGCTATAGCAGCCAGAGCAGAAGGTTTAGTTCTTGACTGTCTTTTCCATCTTTGCACCTACAGAAAATATAATATGTTTACTAACATTCAGTTGGCAGTGTATCTCCTAGGGGTAAATACTCTCGTCGCTCTGTGTCTGTCTCACCCTCAAGGTCTTTTTCCCCCGCTCGCTCTCTTTCAAGGTACTTTTTTGTTTCACATCAAGGTTTATATATTTTTATACTTCAAATAATCCATGTGTCACTTATGTTTTTAAGATAGTTAGTTAAACGGTCCTAATTCATGTTTGATTGCATACGAGCATGTCCCAGATTCTTTCTGTAAGTCTGTCGCGATCAGTCTGTAATTGCTAGGTGCGGTGTGGTTGCTAATGTTTTTCTTAGGATCCTCGTTTTCCTTCATTTGAGCATCATCCCTTCAGCATCATCCCTTCCTTGGTGTTTTTATGTTTGTTTGATAGAAATTCTGCATGACAAAAAACAGTTTGACTGTACCTTGGAAAATCTATTTTGAATCAGCAGTCTCTTTGTTGTTTACATCTTTAACTTCTTATCTTCGTGGTTTTGGATGGTTAAAGAGTTGACACCTTTGTTGGAGAAAGGACTACTCACAATTTTCTATATGGTGGCTTTTTTTCTACACTTTGTTCGGTTCTGTCTGGTTAGCTGATCAATTACTTCTTTGTTTGGAATCCGGTACCCAAAAGGGCATGTTTTCGATCCATTACACCAAAAGGCATGTCTAAAATATTACAAACCAAAATGGTTGTTCGCCAATGCAGGCGAACTGTAAAAAGCATTAACGACTCTGTCCATTCTCTCTGTTCGTTTATTAAATTAAAAAAAATAAAAATAGACAGTTCGCCCACATCAGTAAACTCCAAATTCCGTTTTGTTTACACAGTTCGCTCCTTTTCACGCGAACTCCAATGTGGACTCTTAGGCAATTGCTTAATTTTTCTCATTTTCTCTATGTTTTTGGCAGTATCATATTTGTAGATTAAAGGGATATAACCTGGGTGTTGTTGTATGTTTTAGGTGTGCATTTCTAATAGTTGGAGCTCTTTTTTCTAGACACGTCATGTATGAGCATAGTTGATGGAACAAAGATAAGGATATAAGGCTTTAATAGAAATTTTGACTTGCGGGGGTGATATAAAAACTGATATATATTGCTAAGTAGCCTTGAACACTAAATCGAAGATGGCTGGGTAGGAGCTAGAAGGAAGAAAGTCATGTCAGTGACATATACACCACAATATACTTTATGGAATCTTTTTGTCAGAGTTGTGGGTATCCTTGTTCTTGTGATCGGTTCATTATCAACTTTGGAGTTGCTAGAATGAAAAAGGTGAGACTGCGGAGTAAAATGAATTTGGAGAACTGTTATTTCTTTCTTTCTTTTTTAATTTAATAAACGAAGGGAAGGACGAACAGAGATGTTAATATTTTTGCAGTTCGCCCAAGAATTGGCGAACCCATTTGAATTGTATTTTTGGGACATGCCTTTTTGATGCAATGGATCGAAAAACATGCCTTGGGTGCCACACTTTCTTTGTGTGGTGTTTCATTTTCTGGAGATATGTAGAGTCAAAAAGACTCACTGTGTAGTGTCACCAAAATGTATGGAGAAGTATACATCTAGTGTCTCTCTTTTATCTTTAAATTGAGCTACAGAAGGATATCATAATTGGAAATTTGTAGGAACAGCAATTACCTTATAATTATATAAATTTGGGGAAGGATATGAATTTGACACTTATCATGCAGTAGATAGATGAGGGTGGGACTGCGATGCTGTGAATGAAGAAACAAAGAAGATTATAAGTTATAGGTGGTCTGTTATGTGGGAAGTTTTGCAGCACCAATTTTATCAAGTCAACCAGTTCTTCTTGGGCGAAGTTATAAGGAAATATCCTTTTTAAGAGTGAAGCTTATGAGATGACTCCTCTCCTTTTGCTGAATATTGATGGATTTGTAGCTTCTATTTTCTGTAGGGATATGCCTCTACTTTTATTAATCTATAAGATTTCAGAAATCTAAGTAGTTAAGCATGTGAATGCTTATCTTTACAGTTAGCAATTATGTCTATCTAGTTAAATTTCTTTTGCAGTCTTCTCATCGTTTTTATTCTTTCCAAGATGTTGTGAGGAGGCACTTGAGGTTTGAAGTTAGGTGCAATGCAGATGGTGTATGTTATAAATTGTATCTTAGGTCTTAACCAAAATCAGCCAACTAAATGCTTTGGTATAAGATCTTAAGTTAATTCATGAGGCTCTATCAAGAGTATATCACTTTACAATTAATATAGCCTGTAAAGTGATATTAAAGAAGTGTCATGAAAGAGTTTGAGATGGATTAGAAATAGGAAATTAGAGACTTAGTGTAAGAAGCTAGTCACTCAAGCTGAGTTAGATGTCTCAAACTGCATATTTGCATCTAAATAGATTTTTAATTTAAAAAGTTTTGAACAGTTACGTGGTTTACTTTTAACTTCATGTATTTTAATTAATTCCAATATATTATTTTATCTATATAATTGTTTGTGTTTTGTGATTATTATGTAGATTGCATTATGTGCCTCCAACGGTAGAATAAGGGGTCTACGTAAAATCACGACTTTCACCGCAAACCACTTGTAGGATTACCCAGGGTAGGTTGTTGCATTATTTGTACCCAGGAACCATGTTTTTGAAGAGTTTTGTGTAGCAATTCTATTGTACTTCGTGTACAACTGTGTATAACTTCTTTTTATCAAATAACCCAGCTTTTTACGTTTCTCAGAAAGTGGAACAGTTCTCTCCACGATCTAGGGTTGTGACCGAAAAATTTCATCTTGTTTTTTGGGGTGTAGGGGAGGAATGGTTAAAGAGAACAGCTACAGAGAATTTAATGGTTTTCGGGGAGCCTTGGGGGATGGAGTTCAGGGTGTAACTATCGCGGCGTCTTGTAGTTTCTTTCTCATTGAAATTGAATATTTTCTGGTCGTCATTGAGTTATGAGGAAGGACTTTGTAAGTCAGGCCTTTCTAGCTGAATGATTCAATAGATTTGTTATGCATGACACTATTTGATTTACTTCAACTTCAAAAGTGATTTCCGGAACCACTAGAGTGACATCCAGAAAGAACTCTGAAGCAATAATATTAGTGGATGGCTCTACATTTTCTTGTCTAGTTTTCTAAAATTCAGGAAGAATTGAGATGCAGTTTCCTGTTTCCTTTGTTCTCTTCTTCCTCTACACTTCTGAATTGGGGGTTTCTTCAGAGCGGACCAGCTTTTTGGTTAGTAAGATGATTACGAAGATTGCCTTTTTTGTTTTCTAGATCTGGCTTCCTTGGCGTCTGGGGATTGCTATTTAGGCAGGTGATGGTTAATGGTGCTCAAATTCAGACCTTTGTGGTTGTGGCTGTAACCTGATTTAGTGGATGAGCACCTCTGGCAAACTCTGGATGGTAAATGCAATTTTAATATGTTGTTATAGGTGGATCTAACTCACAGCAATATATCAAATTGTTTTTGGACTAATCTTGAGGGAGCTCTGAGCATTGGTAATGCAATCCAATAGACAAATAAAAATTATTTTTGTTTTTAGCGTGGGGCTGGATCAAGCATTTGTTGTTATGGCCCTCATAAATTCGACATGCAACCTCCCGGAAATGTGTGTTGCAAATGGTTTTGACCAATTTGATCCGTTGGTTGATTGGTGTTAGAGATTGCTGCAGCTGTTGTAACTACTATGATTGTGGACATGGAAGTAGCATGTGGATTCATTTGGGAAGGTCGTTCTGGAACATTTTGGCCACACAATTCTACTGATATTAACTAGAATTGTTTCTGGGGTTTTTACTAGATCTCTATCAAGATCCAGATCTCCACTTTCACCTGTAAGTAGCCTAGTTTTTATCTCTTCTTTATGGAAATTTGGAGTTCAAACTGTGCCATGTTAAGTCAATGTATGCGGTTTGGTTAGCCAACATAATCTTTGCTGTCTTGTAGCCGCCTCGTGGAAGCACGCAAGGAGCCCCAGCCCAAGCAGGAGCCGGAGCAGTAGTCTGTCCTATTCTCGCTCTTTGGTATGTTTGAATAGTTAATTGGTTGTAGCATTCATTCATCATTAGACCTATTTCCATGTTCGTCATTTGAGGATGTTATATGCAGGGGAGATCCGACTGAGACTTCTACAGAAACAAAGGGCAGACTGTAGCCAAAATAAAGTAATACGCAGACTTGAGCAATGTTTTCTATAGTTAATTTCTTCAGTTGTTGTAACATTTGGATATGGAGCTTTGAATTCTAGCTAGCTAGCTAGTTGCATGTTTTACAAAGTTGTTCTAGGTTAATCCGCATGTATGCTTTTCGAACTGCTAACTGAAACTTGAGGACGTATATCTGTTAACATTTGACCCGTGATTGTCGATTGTTGCTGCTATAAGCATGTCAACCGTTATCAAATATTTTTCATTTAAGCCATAGAGATTTGTGAGAAAACTGCCATGATGTTGTGAGAAATCTGGCAGCCGGATGATGCCAACAGGGTTTTTTGACTGCTTTTGAGAATGAATAGAAAGAAGTTCGTCTAAACTCGTCAAACAGTAAAAAAATTTCATTGATATTCAAAAGATAGTTTGGCAGCTCTTTGTGTGTTGTAGCATTGTTGGCACAACTGGCAAGTTTCCCTTCTTTTAGACTTGAAATCAGAAGGGTTAAACCATGCAAAAGTTGTAGTGTTCCCTTATGTGGTCTTTGAAGTGACAAAAGTCCCAGTGCAAGAAGAGTTGCCTCTAGGTCCGAAAACGCCCTGCTGTGCTATGAACACCCACCCCATCTTCTACTCTGACCGCTAATATAGCAGACTCTATTTTGAATATTCTCATGTAAAGCTGTGGCGGCGGCAGGAGTATGTGAGAGTGGAGGTCCACAACGGACTCTGTGTATTGAGTCAACTATCAAACATCCAAACCGCCTTAATTCCCCATTTGGTCGCAGGTTTACGTTATTTGGTTCGGCATATGATAATTGCTAGTTATGAGTATATTAAAGCCTAAATCAATGTTCTCCCTCTCTCGATGTGGGATTAATTACGTGTCCAGCCTATACTCTCACATTAGTCGCTTAACACTTGTTATTCCTCTAATTAGTCTTTCCTACTTATCCTTATGCTATATAAACCCCTATTCCCTGCACAGCTCATTCCATCACAAAACCCATACATTTTCAGTGTTTGTAATCATCAAAGCAAGTAGAATTAAACAGTGATTCTTCTCTTTGTCCTGCTTTTTTCCCTCTCTCTTCAAGTGTTTTTCATTGCCTAAAAGAGTATAACAATGAGATTTTAGGATTCTTGAAATTCAGTGCGAATTTAGGATTTTAACTTTAAAAGTTTTATGATCACGGAATTCTTTGTATCTTTAAAGTTATGAATTTGAATCTAGAATTTGTTGGTGGTAGTTCTCACGTATATAATGCACATAAAAAATATTGATTGAATGGATCTGTTGCTGAAGGGCCAGATCTGCCCCAGCCTGATGTGTTGGGCTCAACACAGGTAGCTATAGTTCTTCAAAAACACTTGCTGGCTCTTTGATTTTCAGTTTTGAGTCTTTAGACTATAATTTAACCATGGATAATTAATTTTTATTTTTCACTTTATTAAATTACTTACAATATAATCAAAACCACAATTCTCATAAATGTCTTTAGCAATTACTTCACAAATATTGATTTGGCTGTGTTCCAATCGGCGTGCTTAAACGGAGCCCAAGATCCTCCTCGAGCCCCCTCAAGTTTTAACGAGTGATGTTTTAACGTGCCCATTGAGATTTGAAAAGGTCCAATTAAGACTCCCGCCAGTTAACTGGGCCCAATATACCAATACCAACAGCTTTACAAGCCAATGTTACCTGGCTCGGCAGGTAATTAAAGGCTAAATCGATGTGGGATTAGTTACTTAAGTAATGAGCATCAGTCTTAGTTTGGCAAATGCACCTTACAACTCACGCTGAATTTTCTATTTTCCTCTCTTTCTTCTTTCGAAAAAGAGAGAAAGGATAATATCTTCGAAAGCAATCAAATCTACTTCCTATTGCTGCAATTTGACAAAATGAATTCAATGTTACAGTGTTGCCTGTAACAAATGGATTTAGGATCCTAAATTAATGTCCTAATTCATGTCCTATTTTGAATTCTTTCTGCAAGTCTGTCACATCCAGTCAACCATAGTTGCTAGGTGCGGTGTGGTTGCTAATGTTTTACTTAGGATCCTCCTTTTCCTTCATCCCTTCCTTGGTGGTATTTTTATGTTTGTTTGATAGAAATTCTGCGTGACAAACAACAGTTTGACTGTACATTGGAAAATCTATCTTGAATCAGCAGTCTCTTTGTTGTTTACATCTTTAGCTTCTTATCTTCGTGGTTTTGGATGGTTAAGGGTAGGAGAAATTACTGATAATGAAACAACAATTACAATTGAAAATAAAATGTTTATCTCGCTCTTTTTAAGGAGAGTTAAGTGCGAAGCTGCTGACAGCTTTATCGGTGTCACTCCCGATACCTTTATTAGGCAATATTTATGTAATTTCCAATATTTACGATAAGAGTTTAGTCGAAAACAGCACTGGTAAATAAAACTTCTTTTGCTTTTTTTTGCGCTCAATGTCTTTTCTTCTACTGTTTAAGACGAGGCTATACAAGATTTATAGGTGAAGAATTCTTTCTTATGTGAATTGAAAGAATATTAGATAATAAAATGGGTAAGTTATGGGAGAATTATGCCTTAGAGGTTACATAGGTTGCAAGGCATGTGGTAGAATATTGGTGAATAATGAGATAAAGGTTATAGAACAGTAAATGTCACATTATCCACATGGATATGGGAAATAAAAAGTACTAAAAAAATATTTTGCAATATTAAAATGTCACACAAATTCCAACAATCTCCGCTCATTTTAATATTAAAGCAAGAGAGTTTTCGATCGAAGGAAGACTATTATGCATAATGAAGGTGTGTTGTACATTCAACCTCCATGTAGTCTTTACTCCAAAGTCATAGTGGCTTAAGACTTGAACTATGACTGTTGAAGAAATAAAATATTACTGTTTACACACAATAAATAGGGTGTTGACATGAGCTTTTAATAGCCCCTGACACATTACGGGTGAATCTGTTGTCATCAAAGAGCTAGAAGAAATATGTTCGAGTCACCCATATATTCATTTCGTGGATCTCAATTAACGAAACAAATCAGGAAGTGAATGCTCTTCAAAGATACGTAAACACTATATATAATATTCATGTTGTTTCTGTTAATAGTAATAGGGATTATTGAAATTACTAATTAATTCGTGTGATTTTCGTCTTGGTGAATGCATATTCTATGTTGTTTAGAGATTATTCTCCGTGATTTTAAAAATTTAACATAAATTTTGGCCGAGATCAAATGCACGTGGTGGCTATTATTTGTTTTATTAAATGTTTAAGGTTGGAAAGGTTTTACACTAAGATAATTCTAACTATAGCTTTTGAAAATGGTTTCAAGAGCATTTGGAGCTTCATCTCTTGTAGCTTAATTCTCTTTTACATCTTTTTAAATTCTGTTTTAAAAATCACTTGATCAAATCTGAATTTTCAACAGATCACAATCATGTGGCAACTAACCTGTTTACTTTTTATATATATATTACTGACACGTCAGTACACTTGCTAACAATGCCCTTCAGAACCAAATGCTAGTAGTAAATATTTAACAAGAGAAAGTTACGTGAGGAAAATAGGCTGATAATGATGAAATTATCAAAATTCAAGCTAGTGTATGTACAGTAATCCGGAAAAAGGAGCACTCTGAGGTCTACGTTTTTATGTACCAAATGTAGTTAGGAGCAATAAGGTTTCGCAATGACACAGGGTTGAAACAGTGCTGATGGGAAGTGAACATGAAAGCAAAGTGCCCACATAATCGAACATTTATTTTTCTCATGTTTGGCTCTACTCGCGCAGATTTGTGATAAATAAGCATTACTATTTCATTAAAAATGTACCATTATCGCAACTATAAGATGATTAAAGAGTCTTAATAGCTTCAACACTTATTCTTTGTCACCCTTGGAACAAGGATGCAGTGGGTCTTCAACCATAGGAACCAAATCTGAACAACAGGTTCTGTCGAAGACCAAAACTATAATATTCTGGTTCATCAATCACATATAATGTAAATCCAGAAATCTGTGTTAACCGAACACTGCACAGATAAAGAGAGCAACCACTAGCTTGTACTTTGCCATTAACATTGTGATGTTATTTATAACCCCACGGCACAGAAACAAGAGGACGCCAAAGTCCCATCACACAACTCATGGCCATCAGAAAGGGATTGTTTCTATGGCCATGAAACATTGAACCTTTGTCTAATTGACAAGACTCCAACCATTGTAGATCGTTTTCTCAAAAACATACACAAATTGAGTTCTTTCGTAGTAATCTCAGTTCTCATCAAACAGCACAAGAAATTCACGACCGGTTCTGGGACGGCATCCTCTCAGACCCGTGCCTCGGGCGGAAGCTACCAGATCGGGAACCAGTATCAGATCCAACACCTGTGTGATGAAATGGCCCCCAAATAGGATCTCTGTCAACCTGACTCAAGGGAAGGCGGGCTAAGTCATTCCCTGCATTCCCAAGCATGATATCTGTTAGATACTGGATTTACTCTGCTTCTTGAAAGTTTCTTCCTGAAGAACCTGAAGGATAAAAGTAGAAGCCACCAGTTTGATCAGATGATGAAGCAGCTGGCCCCACTTGAGCCAACCCTCTATGATTGCTGGGTCGCCGAGTAGCAGACATAACAGGAGCGCGTACAGCTGGTGAATTGCGGTTGCTGAAAATATGCTTGAAAGAGCCTGAACACGGTCACGAGCCCGAGCTACACTTCGGATAAGGAGGCTGTATCATTGTTGAGAGAGCTGAACTTCCAGCTCTGGCAGCAGAACTGCAAAGCAATGTACATAAAAATTCAAATATCAGTGTACAAAAAGTAACATTCCTTCCCAAAATCCCCACTCAAGTAGTTGGAAAACACAGTAAAGGCAAAAACAACAGTAAAAAAAGTCCAAGTTTGTTTTAGTCTGGATTTTCCAAAAGGCGACTTAGATTCAAGTAATATCAAAGCAGGAGTAAGTGGGTAAAGAATTCAAAATTCCTTTTTCAATATTTTCTTCAAACTCTATTCCCCTTTCCTTCTTACATACCCGTGACCAACAAGGAAGGGAGGGACAAAAGATCCTGGTCTTGCGATATCAGCATTGGTTCTGGCAACTCTCTGAGTAACAGAAGGACCTGAGGACTGATCAGCAGTGCCAACACGACTGTTTGCCATAGGGAAAGAAGACGAATGATGGTCCCAACTATGATAATGCACATCATTCCTGGAAAGCATAAGAAGCTGGCATCTCGCCGGGGAACAGATGGACTAGTCAGTGATTGTTGAAATTAGGACCATCATTGATAGTTCCACTCAATTTGAGGATGATGGGTGAATTCCAACATAGGCAATATATGGGCATGGATGAGCAGCAGATGATACAGCCGTGTGTTCAGCAAAAATAGCATGCTGACCAAGAATATCGTGATCTACAAAGTAGCAACAGAAACCCTCTCATTATTGAAGCTTGACCAAAAGATTTATTACATGGCAGTTCAGAGAGTCGGAAATCTTACATGCACCAGATGAAAGATCCCCTTAAGCTGCAAGCATGTGGTGTAGTGGTCGGAGAAGATTGTATTAGAAAATAAAAAGAAGAGAAGCAAGGGGAAGGGGGGGGAGAAGGCCTAGACTTGTGACAAAACACACAAACTCTACAGCACAGCAAAAGCAAGAACGGGGGAAAAACCTTCCTCCATCAACAGCAAGAGGTTGAGGAATAATTCTCATTATTAGCTCATAGCTACTCTCTGTTTTCTTCTGTATAACCAAAGAAACTCGAGGCAGGCACCAATGTTTGCTCACTGATTGGAAAGAAGGCACAGAACAGAGAGTATTAGCATCCACAGTTGAGCTCCTAATATCACAGGGAAGAGTAGGATAAGAAAGTACTATGTATACTCCCATCCCATGTGATATAATAGGAAGAATTAAAGATGTTGATTTGACTTATGCATGATACAAGTTGTAGTGGAAAAAACATTAATGTGAAAGTTGAATTAACAAAAGGTAAGCAGTTTTGGTAAGGGTAATCATCATATCAAGTTTAAATTTGATTACTTATATGAATTTGAATTTGGAACCTGCAAGAAATTGTATTAAAAAATATTATTAGTAGAATGGTGTTAAACACATCATCAAAAACAAAGGAGTATCATATATTGGAACAGATTAGAGTGTTCAGTAATTAACATGCTTAAAGATAAATGGAACTTCATCGCACTTTCTTGCAAAAACAATTAATTACAACCTGCTCTCTTTTGAAAACAAAAAAGATGAATGTATTAAAGTAAGAGTTGAATTCTATATTAGCCTTAATAGAATAAAACAGGGTAATAGCTTGCTCTCACGTGGTGTGCCTTAGTTGGCGTTTTGTGTATTTGTAGAAAATGGAAAATGGAAAAGTTAGCTCACGTGAATTTGGTGCCTTAGTTGGCTCACATGTTCACAATCGGAGGAGTATGACCCCACTCCTCTATCCTGCTCCAATTTAAGAATAAAACGGGGTAATAACTTGCTCTGATGTGAACTTGGTCCAGCCTTAGATTGCTCACATGTTTGAAACTAGGAGGAGTATGAAACCGCTCCTCTATCCTGCTCCCATTTAAATATCAGGCTCTGTGACAGTGGGTTCAAACTGATGATGTATCCCTGATCCACACATGTCCAAATTTTACCCTTACAAACTGTACTACATTGTTCCACTCTGCCAGGATCATTATTTCAATCACCTTTAGAAAAGATATACTTTTGCTTCTATCAAATTAGATATTTTCATAATTCATTTTCCTTTAGAACCATCCTACCCAGTTGGTCCTCCTTTTATTAAATTAAATATTTTCTTCCATCCATTTTTTTCCTCGATCACCTTACACTGCACTGGCGCAGCCTCTCCAACCAACCCACTAAGAGTCAACAGGCCATCCGATTAAAGCTTCCACGCATGTCGCCCAGCCAATTGCAAAACCTAATAACACTAAATTGTCCAAATGAAACAGTTCTAATAGTGGAAGCCTCAAGGTCCCAGGTGTCTCCTTTAGGGAAATGTTACGTAGGTACAATTCCAGCTTCAGTCTAGAGAATACAGATACCAAACAATTTTAGGGACAACATTTTATAGCAAGGTGCCAACTGAAGACTTAGTGAGCACACTCTCAGTGAAAGAGCAGAACATTATCAGTGTCATACGTTGTAGACTCTGAATATGCTAATTAATGGTTAAAAGAATGCTTGATCCACTTGAATTGATGCTGAAATCATAGAGCTTCTTGTCTTCTTTATCCTGACTTGGATCAAATTTGCCAGAATCAAATGAGGAAAAAACCAAAAAAAAAAAATGATAATATCAACTCTTTGCCCATCAAAAAGAAAGCAACAATCTAGGCATATCATACTTCAAGGGCCCTGCAAACAATGAGATACTTAGACCCTTGAGGCTAATTAGTCACAACAGCAAACCCATCAACATCCTGAACTCAAACTAGCTAAATAAGCCAGCATTCAGATCTAGGAAGATATAAAATGTTCCACGAATGGTTTACTTCCATCTCACACAATGTATTCAAACTTAACTCAAAACTCAACCCCAATATAGCATAGAAAGAAATGTATTCAAACTCAACTCGAAATTCAGCCTCAATACAGCATAGAAAGAAATGCATAGCAAAGAATCAATGCTTAACCTTTATTCTTTTTTTGATCAAGCTAAAGTATTCTCATTAATAAACATGGCCAAAATCTGGCCGTACATAAGGGTATACCAAAAGGTAAAGCATCTACAAAAAGACATGATTCTCTACAAATTCCACCCGGTCTTCAATACAAGAAGGAACTTTATTGGTGGACCAAAAGGATAAAAGGAGTCGGAGATTACTCCTCATATGCTTAACCTGTGTGGCTCACAGTGCTTGTTAGATAAAAAAGCATCCAGCTTATAACCCCTCGCGCCCACCCCCAGGGACTATACCAGTCGCCACACAGTAAATCTAAAAAGGACCAAATCTGCTATCCTGCTACTGGTGTGGCTACGCTGGTAGTATATGGGGAGAGGCAAGATTTCATTGACATGTCAATATATATAACCAGTATGACCTCTCTCTTTATCTCTCTTGACAAGGTAAATAAGACAGCACTTGCGTAGTGCTGCAGTATTTACAATATGTACAGAAACAAAAAGGCAATAGTATTTTCCCTTCAACTATGTCGGGAACTGATGAACTCTTATCATATCAGCAATATCTCACCTCTACACATACACCAACACATTCCTTCCAAGTATAATTTTTTCACACCAAAATCTACCTCCATTTTTTTTATAAGGGAAATCTACCATATAAGCAGAACGGTGACCTTTCAACATTACAAGCTCCCCTGATGAGGCAATAGTATCAGTAACAAAATCACAAAGGGGTTAAAAGCCACAATCAATCTCCACCCAAAAAAGTAAAACTGATATGCTGGCCCAAAGAATGCAACGTAAATAGAAAAATTCAGAGTAAAATCGTTCTTACTCAAAAGATGATGGCAGTCTAGTTAATCCACTAAACGGACACCAGTGAACTCCAAATGACTGCAAAACCACGCACACGAAATAAAAACATTCAGTAAGTAAAATTTATATTTGTCTTGAAAACAAATGCAATCAACAATAAACAGATCACAGAAAGAACAGAAAGGCAGCAGAAAAGCGAAAGTTACATTTAGGCATTATTAAATGGAACTTTACACACACCATTTGCAGAACTTTCTTGCTACTTAAAATGATTGACAACTACATTTGAAAAAAAGAAGTCCTCACATCCAACTTTATAGCAGCCAGTGTATATATCACAGTTGCTATACTCTTATGCAATGTGTTCTCAAGTGGATGTTCATGTTGAGATAGAATCAGCAGTTATGATTGACAAATACAGAGCACCTTTGTTGACAAATTCTAAGACTTATGTGGTCTTACAAACCTCATAACCTGCTGGAATTCTTTAGGCAACTTATTCAGAAATCGAGTGTACAGTACCGTTTCAATAAGTTGCTGTAGACAGGGGGATTTACATGAGGTCGAGGGGTGTCACGTGACACTGCTTCGTCGGGAACTTTTATTAAATATGTATACATAATTAGAAGGCAAAATCAAAATACAGGTTAAATACAATAAAGCGACACTGCTTGTACCAAAGAGCAGCGCAGCTCAATTGGTCTGGTGCCTCATTTTTCAGCCTGAAGTCCTGAGTTCGAACTCAGCTGGCACCTAAAATGATAAATTTTTTTATGCCCATAAATATGTATGAAAAAAATACCAAAAAAAGTTGGGAGTTGTCCAGGTTCGAACACTAGATTTCATAGAAGTTAACAAAATTATGAACCAATTTAGTTCAAACTACAGTATTATATGTTTTGCGAGAAGATAATATTAGATGCTTAAGGAAGGATGTTGTTGCTTTCTTAATTTTCTTCTTTTTTTTTAAATTTGTACCTGTAGCGGCTTTTCATTAATAATAATTCCTAACAGAGACAATGGATAAATACAAGAAAGAGGGGGTAAGTCTTACCTTGCTAATCCTAATCATGAGGTAATGAACATCTATTAATAAACATTATTGTTTCGTCGGTTGGTTGTGTGATATATTTTTTTCTTTCATCTTCTTTCTCATCAATAAAATTGGTTAAGATCAATTTGTGAAATCAAATGAATGACGACTTTTTATTGATCATTTGGTGCTTATATAT
>JACEIK010001111.1:281183-319512 GCA_018107945.1 Datura stramonium
GGGTCGATAATCCTTTCCCGAAGCTCCATCAAGTGATGCTTAATAGAAAATGGTGTCTGAAAGGAATTTACTAGAAAGATAATGACTTCCACCATTAAGCAAACTGTAAAATAATATCAAAGAAGTGAATAGAGGATACAAATGGCAGACATCATATTCCAAATGGAACTGTAGAACATCATATAAATTACTAGATGCAGGGTTCGTTTTAGAAAATCACCTATATTAGCACAACCACAACAATCTCCTAAATGAGGGAGAATACAATAATAGCCAAATTTCTCCTTTCTTCTTCTACTCTAGTTACAATGTTTTTCGTTTATATATAGAAAATGGTGGCAGACAAGTAGAAATTCAAGTATGTTGGTCACTACATGATTCAAAAGACAACTCGGTCCAGATTCCGTTAACATTGCAAACATATCTATGTCAGTAAAGAGGACATTGGACTTGCTTTGTCTACAATTCAAGATCAGGGAAGCTCCAGAAGAGGCTCACCCTAAAATGTGCTTAAGCCCTGAAACAAAGTTTACTTGAGGACGGACGCCTCATCTCACATGGGTAACGCCTTGGTGTAGAGGCAAAAATGCTAACACATGCGTCCTATTGCCCGTAGACTGTCTTCTAAACAAATAAATATTACTATAGTGATAGCTTAGTTATTAAGGAACCATTATGAATGAATATGTTAGTAATTATTCAGAGACAGCACAATAAAAAGTCACTAACCTGTATCAGAAACTGTTGAAATGTGTGACCATCTTATCTAAAAACTTATGTTATTAAAGCAAGCACACTTTTATTTAATGGATAATATGTCTTTCAGCATACCCACTCACATGCACCCCAGCCTTGCTATACTCCTAGCTAATATGGGGTGTAAAGTAACATAACAGACATGGTCCAATGGAAAAATTCTCTTTGCCAGTGAGAAAATCTAGGTTCCATTCCACTATATGTATCTCAGATCCAAGGTTACGTCTGATCTAGCCCCGACTTGGTCTTCAAGAATCTAGAAGATTAGAACGAAAAGATGAGATCTTCTGAGTAGGATTCTGGGATGATCGAATGTCCCATACTCAACAAACGAGCACAAGAAAGCAATACCATTAGCACAAGAGACTTGGATAGCTAAACTACTACATGCTCTCCAATTTTTGTTGCTACTGAAGAAAGCATGTTCTGTGACCAAAATTAAAAGAAGCAGCCAGAGTGTTAGGTATTCTTGAAGTTAAGTGAGAATGATGATATGTAAAGAAGACAATGAGAAGGAATGGAGCAGAAAAGATGGTATAAAATCATCAATGATGAACACAAGAGAAAAGATTGTGCACAATCAACAACAATGCCAGTGTAATCCCATAAGTGGAGTCTGGGGATGGTAGGATATACACAGACCTAGGTTGTCTCTGACAAACAAGAGAAAAGATTGTGCAAATAGTAATTTAATACTAATTCTAAAAAAGAACAAAGTTATTTCTAATTTTCAGAAATGACATTGTAAGTCATGAAAAGACTATGTTGTATGTTAAGCTTCAAAATCTCAGCATGAAGATTCATCCGCTTCTTTTCCTTTTATTCCCTGGTTTTCATATTTGATAAGCTATTCCATGGTTTTCATCTAAAATCTTCTTTGTATTTCCATACGAAATTCACAGAACCGGCTATATCTCATGCAATTGTATCATTGTTACAGCTACTTGGCCCCAGATTTAAGACTCAAAAACTGGACACGAGCAATCCCAAACAAAGAAGTATGATTGAAGTTCTTTTATTTAGTATGGTATTATGTCTAAAGACTGCATCTTTACAATATAGGCATAATAATCAGTTGAACTTCCATTAATAAACTTCCTTTTTCTTTCTTTGTTGATAAACCTCCTCCTTTCTTGCTCCAAGTTACTTTTCAAAGTTGTGGAGGTACTAAATCTCCTTTAACCTATATTAACATAATTCTGCTAAAATCCTTGAACCTGTAATTTCTAAACAACACTCTACTGTACAAAGAACAAATTGACAATCATTTAGACTGACTAGTCATTCTTGGTGTTTCTTCAGCTTCAACCGCTGAGCTGCTCTAACACATACACAAGTCACCCTGGGAACTGGCACATGCAATGCCATGTTTTGGAAACTGATAACCGTAAGCACAAACCAATTAACTCTATTACCCAGTTGTAACAATTTTGGAAAAACATGAGGACAAGTCCTTTCAAAGTGTAAGATACGCCACTAGCTTACTCGGAAAAAACTAAGTTTCCACTTGCAGAATGCTAAGTCTCTCTATTAGGCAATTGTTTGTGGTCTAAATTAGCACTAAACCTGCTCGACCCCCTTGTTTTAAGTTAGAGATTGCAGAAAATTAACCAAAAATTCTTCATAAAATCAAAATTCTGCTCTCCCAAAGGAAAAAAGTACAGAAGTCCACAACTTTAGCGATAATCAGATCTCAGACAATCCAGAGCTAAATTTTACTACCGACAAGTTTTTTGCTTGCTTGCGAAACAAAGCAGTACCAATTACGTTTAACTAATTAAAAAATTGGTAGACGAGCTAACCAAGGTGAAATTGATGGCCACATTGGAGCTTAGCCCAGGATCTATCCCCAATGTCCGTAACAGCTTCAAGACAAATCGAACACGAAACCGCCGATGCCTTATCTTCTCTGCTACCGTCTCCTCCTCCTCCGTCGCCGTCATCAGGAAGATCCACATCGTTCAATCCCATAATTTACTCGCCAAAAACAACCTACAACTTGGTTTTACTCCAACCTTAATTAACACAAAAAAAAAATCCTAAAATTGTCTTGATCTTTCTTCGTGAGTGCAAGAAAAAAGAAGGAAGAAAAAATTATCCAAGATTAAAATGAAAAAAATAAATTAAAAAGAAAAAGATTGCGATTGCGATTGCGATTGCGATTGCGAAGGCTGAGCGAGGGTGTCTGGGTGAGATGAAAGAGAATTTTGAGGCGTTAGGGAAGCGGTTTGGGGGATAGGTGGGGAAAGAACATGGATGAGGCTGTACAAAAACTGTGAACCTCTTTTCCTTCTATTTTCCTACTTCCTCTCTCCTCACCGCCTGTTTTACGGAGCCCATTTTTATTCCTAACCTTTTTCTTTTTTATTCCCCATGTTTATTCTAACACCAAATATTGACATTTGACGGCTTTCAACTCTGCTTTTTGGTCAAAATTATTTTTAATATATATTAAAAATAATTTAAATTTATTTTCTTCCTACTTATTAAATTTCTTAATATTATTTTTTGAGTTAAAATATCTATTTTTAACAAAGTTATGATGGCATATTGTTACACCCCATAAGTTTCTAACGTTTAGTCGGTCTATTCATAGGTTGGTTGAGAGTTTTAGAGTGTCATACGTACGAGGAAAGGGTTCGGGGAGAGGCCGAACGAGTGCCAAGTCGGGATTTCGCGAGAGGAGGCTGAAACAAGATGCCCAGAGGGGTAAAGTGGCACGGAGCAGCTCCTCCGCGTTAGCCAACGTGGCACGGAGCAGAATCAGCGCGATGGGCAGAGAGTCACGTTGCCTTGTCTGTTGTCTCAAGTATATAAAGGCCTCACACTTAGATATTATTTCATTACTCATATAATCACGACCAGAACAGAGGGAGAACGAAGGAAAACTTTGGGAAATCGTCTGATTACGCCGCTAAACGCCGTCCAAATCTAAATTAACTCCGGGTATTGAAGTATAAAGCTGCGGGGAGCATCGCTACGGAGTTATTTTCATAAAACCCGCCCGGCGAATCGTCGTTCCGCCGAGCTTAAGTTGATGAATTATTCCAAACTAGTGTCAATATGATCACGTGTCTAAAGTAAGTATTTCTCCCTTCTAGATTCCTGAGAAATTACGAGTTTTTGATCGTATTTCGATAAGTTGAAGTATAGTCAGTATATATATATATATAAGTTAATGTTTCTTCGAATATAGTAATAAGTAGCCCTATTCTTCCGTTAGAAATATGATTACAGTTGAAGAGCGGTTGAACACGGCCAGGCTTCGTCGGTCCACATGGGATCGATACTTGGCTTACTTTAGCCATTTTACTACTTGTTTGACCACTTGCACTAGCATTGTAGTTCTCAAAGGCAACGAACAAGTTTTTGGCTGGTGAGGACTGGCAATTGGTAAAATGATTTTAGTGTTAGTGGCCAATTTTTATATAAATCTTGACAACGTATTCTTGATATGTTTTTAAATTCTTTTTCTTTTAGGAATGTCTGCCCTTAACATGGCATGTTGAATATAAATGGTTGTCAGTCCTCTGTATTTTGTGAAATCTTTTTGTTGGAGGACTTTGCGCTGGCAGCATGTAACATCCATAACATATGTGAGTGATCAAAGATGTATTGGGATGGGCGTAGAATGCATATTCCCCTCCCCAGAGCCCCTACTATATGATTCTTATGTGTGTTGTTTCATTTGAAGATATAGGCATCACAATGAGGACCCAGAGGACGCTAGCTGGGCCGAGAACATGACAACTCCTTGAGCAATCGAAGCAATGAAGGAGCGATGGCGGCGATGAAGTCGGCAAGAAGGAGAATGCGAAAATTTAAAAACTCAGATGAAAGCGTCAAAGTCACTTGGAATGAATTGCTACAAGAAGTAGGCTTGTGATAAGTGCGAGTACTTGATTTTAGGATGTTCAGAGGAACTACAAGAGGAAAAGGGTGAATTTTTGGATGAAGCCTGACAATTAGAATCTCTTGAGTGTCCCCGTGGGCTCACTTATGGAAAATCATTCATGGAAGAAGAGATAGAGTATCCCAGGTTGACATTAATGAAGAGACATACGTCTTGAGAAGGTGTATACAAGTAAGGAGGTCAAGCACAATGCATTTTGAGTTATGGTGTATTGGACCACACTCAAAGCATTTTCGACATTGAGTTTGGTTGTGACACTTAGAAATAGAGTCTTCCAAGCTTATAAAGAAATGTCCTAGAGGAGGACCAAGCGTATATTTTGAGTTCTTGACTCGGAGAGACAAAGTAACCCACAACACTTGAGGGCCAATGGTTCAAAGGCGGCATCTCTTGCAGTGTGCTAATTTTCACCACCACCCCTAGAACATAAGAGGAAATTGAAAATTGAGGTGAGATTCCTTATCCTCAAGGTGGAGAAAAGCGGTGAAACTTGATGCATCGTGCCATGACGTAGTGCTGTTACCGAGGAGAGCTAGCCGTAGAAATTTTATAATAGATAAGTAGAATTAGTTAGAAAAAAAAAAGAAAAAAAGAAAAGAAAAAAAGAAAAAATATTAAAATGTAAATAAAACAAAAATATTGTGTTTTGTGTTTAAAAACCCTTTAATTCTAACCAATTTCTTGTTACGAGATGAATTTCGGGTTGAACGACGGAAGGCAAAAATGCAAAGGATCGCAAAGGAAAAATCGAGTAAGATAAAAAAAAAATAAAAGGTGGCAAAACGGTGAGCCATCGCGTTGGCTCAGTGTCACGGAGGAGGCCTCGTGTTACCCTAAGTGACACGTTGAAGGCAATTCTAAAATTTTTACAAATTCCGAACACCTACGCGATGGCTCAGGTGTGACGGGTGCTCCGCGTTACCCTCCGTGACACGTTGAGGTGACCGCGTCGGGTCACACAGGTCACGAGGTGACCGCGCAAAATCCTCCCTTTTAACCTCGAAATCCTCATTTTTCCCATTTCCCACTCCCCCTCATGACAAACCCCCTGAAATCCACCCTCTTTCCCCAACGTGACACGGACCTAGAATCAAATTTTCTTTAGCTTTTCTTCAAGTTCATCGGAACAAAGGTATATTCTTGAACTTAACCTCAGATTTTTGCCCTAAATTTTCGATTTTGAGCATGTGAGGTGAAGTAAAAACTTGCCCTAAGTATAAATTGGCGTGAATTCGGTTAAGTTAGTGTTGATTGATGTTTGTAGTATCGTTGTGATTATATGAACTCGATGAATGCATATTTGATTGAATTTTTGCGAAGTGGTACCTAGGGTTAGAAGTTGAATAGGAAAAACTATAATTGGGTTTGAAATGTTGAGAATTTGGGTTGTGCATGTTGGAGTGATGTGATTTATGTTGTGATTAATGTTGAATATGCTAAATAAACAAGGGATTTTCGGAAAAATGAACTTGGTGAATTGCATAGGTTGTTATTGAAAAAATTGGGCTAAGTGCTATGTGATGTAATGGAAATCGATGGTGATATTGTGATTAGGTATGCGAGTACGGTAGTACATATTAATTATTCCATTGACTTATCCCGAATGCACGAGGCATGTTGGTTATAAAATTTGAAAGAATGATTGTCTTGCCTAATTATTTTAATTGTGGCTAAAGACTAAGTGTGGGGTGGCTTAACTCTACCCAACCTTACTCAGTTAATTTTGATTTGAATAACATTGTATTTGTCTGTTTGATTTGCGAGACGATGTAAACGAGCAAGATAAAGGAAAAGAAGCGCATCTCTACCATGTGGGCGCAGGGAAGGATAGGCGGGAGGCAGCCGGTCAGCAACACCAGCCGATTCAGCGTAATACGCCATGTCTGAACTTAGATGGGTGGTAATACCCGAGGAAGAAGTGGTACACAAAGCACAAGAACAAATATGTTACACCCACGTAAATTCTTGACATATAGATGGTTCGCATGTTGGTTAAGAGTTTTAGAATGTCATACATGCTAGAAAAGAGCCAGGAAAGATCGGATGACGCAGTCGGCACGTCGCAAGGCAAAATGCAACTTATAAATCGCATTCCCTGGTCTGCTGACTTATAAGTACCAATTATATAAGCACTCCAACTTCGGTTTATTTCATTAAATCCTTATAATTTGAAAGCCGAGAGAGAATAGAGAGGTGAGTTTCTTTATAATTTTTGTTCGATTACGCAGTCAAACATGGTTCAAACTTGAATTAACCTCGGATGCGAGGTATTTAGCGGCTCAAGGAGCATTCTTACGGATTTGGTTTCGCGAAATTCGGCCGACAAATCGTCGCGCTGAGCTAAGGTAAGTGGAATTGCTCCAAATTAGTGTCAATGTACTACTACTAGGTGAGTATTTCTCCGTTCTAGACTTTTGAGAAATTGCAAGTTTTCGATCGTTTTCAATAAGCCAAAGTTTGGGCTGTATATTTATCAAAAAGTGATATTTTCTTTTTGAATATTGGTGTATTTAGTTTTAATTGATGTATATGTGAATGCGGTTGGGAGAAATAGTAGATCTTGACCAAGCTTCGCTCGATAGTCGGAGAATCGGGCGAAGGTATGTAAAGCCATTTTCTTCGGCAAGTTAGTACTCTAGCCTAGCATAATTCAGTGAACTCCGTAATAGAATTTCCGGAGTTGAATATTGAAGTTTATTGCCCGAATTGATAAGCTTGTCTTGCGTTGTTATATCATATTGAGTCCGAAAGCTATGCTTCGGTGCCAAAATAGCGAATATCATTCCCGGACTCGGTATAGCCCAATATGCGTTTAGCAATCATGTTTTATAATAATATGACATATATTCCAGAATAAGCTAGCCAAGTAAATCAGGCAGGACGGATAATATCCCAGGTCTGATCTGAGTCAGGATAGTATCTACCGGCTCACAGTATAGCCATACGGTCAGATAATATCTCATTACGGTATATACGGTCAGACAAGATCGATTCGGTATAAACGGTATGAGAATCAGTATAACACAGAAAGAGTTCCAGAATAAGAAATCGGAATACGAGATAGTATTTTCGGTTTAAACATGCTTGCTCTATATGTGATTATTGATTGTTGAGACTTGATTGTGTCGTGAGGGCACCCTTGGCGTCCTCACCAGCCCCTGGAGGTTGTGCTTGTGCCGACCACGCGAGCGGGTGGGTATACGTCACTCCAAGTGGCATGCCGTCCCTTGCTTGGACGAAAGATGGGATGAGCTTTCCCCATATCGGTGATCGGCATAGCAGTCTGATTTACCACATTGCGCCTTTGCCCGAGCAGTGCAGAACACGAGACAGTTACAGTTACAGTTTACGGTACAGGAGTCCTAGGGCTCAGAGCACAATTAGCTATATCAGAGGCCATAGCCCGAGCTGGAGACCCAAAGGGGCCGGTAGAGGTGCTCGTAGTTAGTAGACGAGTGGAAGTGACTTATTTTTGGATGGTTTAACAGGAGTAGGGTTATATAGATTGTTGATTGGTTGACACCTTAAACATGAGGATGGTATTAGTTCTTGCTTGTTATATATATGTATTTATATGTTATATATGAGCTAATAGACAGCGAGTCGCCACGTCGACATGTATGCTCACCACCTCGTTCCGCGATGCAAGGAAAAGTGCGATTCAACATAGCGGTTCTTACGGATCCATATATTTCTGTTTTCAAAGCTTCTAGTTATATTTGTTTATATTCGAGATGTATTTAGTTGCTTTGCATACTCGGTACAGTGAAATGCCGACGCCGTTGGGGCGCTACATTACTACTGCGGTACTCATGAAGACGGTGATCCCTGTGATTCCCGGCCGACTCATTGAGTCATCAACTCCACAATCATCAGGAGCTAGATGACTGAGTCCTATTTTCCGGCTTTCTTTTATTTGTCTGATATGGGTAGAATTAGGGGCCCTGAATCAAGATATTTATCAATTTCATAGAGGCTTGCAGATTGTGTATATATATCTCCCGTAGTTGTTGTGCCTTTAATCGTCTTGGGCCATGCATATGACTTAAGCTGTTTATTATTATTGATTATGTTGGTGGTGTGAGAAGCGTATTGGTCGTGATGAGCCTTTCCGGTCTGTGCAGTATGCAGTAATCATTATATTGAGTTAGAGATAACTAAGACAGCATGGTGGCCTTGTCGGCCCGCAAGAGTTTCCCTACTCACGTGGGGTCACAGTTGGATTGATATTCTGAGACCCAGTGGCTTCTATAGACGATCGGCCGGAAGGCTGTATTCTGGCCGTTATATAGCCAGTTGATTCGGGGAATGCAGAGATAGAGCCAGCCAGGCACCAGAGGTGCCAGAAGCTCAATGGTTAGCAGTCGAGGTCCTAATAGGGCACGGGTTCCAGTCCCGCCCCAGAAAGGCGGGGAGTGACACAAAATACTTTCCCGAGGAGCACATTGCAAGGGAGCCCCTTTTGAATTCCCGGATCGTACTGCCGGTTACTGTGCGGGCTGAACTTCATCTTGAAGAGCCGTAAAATTGCAATTTCATCGGTCAGGAGTTCCATAGCCCGGAACCCGACGCTTAGCGATCACACCGTCAAGATAAGGGCGGTGTCACCTTTGAGCCCCGATCACCTTAATGCCATCTTGGGGGCGGGACCTGACGCCCATGTACCTCGATAGTGAACAACTCCACCATATGCGGATATGGACCGCACTATGTGTGGAGAGCCCTTCGGCTGGCCCCGCGGTGGAGAAGGCATAAGGAGAGAGCACCATCGGCTGTACCCTACTCTCAAATGAGCAGAGGGAAGCCGGGATTTGGCTCAAAATAGTTGTTCTGCTGATTAGGAGTGCACATGACGGTGTCGCCCGGCATCGTGTGTGCTTGGTCTATGCCTGATGAAAGAGTGGGAGATTAATGTTGGGGGCAGTGATCATCTTCGCCATGAAGAGCCCGTTTGCGCCGAAGAACGCAATGCGGGTTTTGGTGGCTTCTAGCGACCGTTCTGAGGGCCTGGATATTGAGAAGAGGCCTGGACTACACCGCGGATAGATAGGCGTGCGGGTGGACGTCACAAAAATCAAGGCACCCGACACCACTCCACGGGCCGGTTCTCGCACTAGCCGAGCGACATGCTGGGATGATCGATATATGGCACATGTTCGGGATGCGAATGCGGTTGCACCGTAGGCGGGAGGCCGGCGCGAGAAGATGAGTGTGGCGGCTCGACTTGGACTACCCAGCCAAGTAGAAAATGCTCGGAGCTCATCTTAGGAGTGGGGCGATTTTTGGTGGAGCACATCAGATGATGATGTCCCCACCGATGAGGAGACACGCGGCGAGGTCCAGATATTGAGTCGGATGAAGACGGTAGGGGCGATTGAGATATGGGGGATGAGGGCAACGACACTTATTGTGAAAGTGAATACTTGATTGATCGGGGAGTTTCTACCTACTTTTGTGCTATCTTGAATTTATGAACTTTGGGACAATGTTCTATTTAAGTGTGGGGTGGGAGTAGTTGAGTCTTGGTTGTTTTTATTGTTTATGTTCATGTTTGTTGTTGTGCACAATGAAAAATTGTTACCTTGTGATTTTGTGTTTATGTTTTGTATTGTAAATCGGTGTTGTAATTAATGTGAAACGCTTGTGTCTTTGTGTTGAGTTGTTGTGAGCTAGTTGTGTAAATATTTTTGGCTTTACCGAAATTATCGATATTTTAAAAAAAATTCATTGAATTATTTTATGATTGGAGTTTCTTGGCGTTTGTTTCGTTGCTTTTATATCGAGAATAGTCCCATTGAACCGAAGTCGTAAATAGTGGCCGTTCCCTATGATGGATGGATAGCGGCCGTCTTAGGGAAATGTAGTCAATAGGAGTAGTTTTCATTCTTTTATTTGTCTTTTGTTTGTTTGTATTCCAAACGTGTCGCTGCACCCCATGGTTGAGAATTCTTGTTGCGTGTTGCACATGATATTTAGAATGCAAAGGTGATTCGTATGAAAACATGCAACTTTTTAAATATGTTGAGATACCTAGGCTATAGAGTTCGATTCGGTGTGATTGAGGCTTAATGTTTGAATTCTTGTAATTGGCGATTGAAGAGTCGTAAATATGTCTTGGAGTTGAACATGTACAGCGAGTGTGTGGTGAGTTTTGATTATTTCATGCTGAATTGTCTAGAACTTGCCCGGTATGTGTCTGAAAGCAGAAATGAAGGATGTGTATTGTACGAGAGGATGTAGGCATTTCTTTGATTTAGCAAAAGTTTTCATTATCATACCCACCTTGAATGTACATCCTAGGTGTAGCCCATTGAGCCTTTAGCCTATTTTTCGTCGAAAAGGTACAAGCCCAGAGCTTAACCCCTTCTTTTCATTATCAGGTAATTTAGTCCAAAATTTCTTGGCGCTAAGAGAAAAAAGAGAATTTTCCCACAGTGTCAAGTGAGATTTGTGAAAAGAAGAAAAGCTGAAGTGGTGAAAGTAAAAGAAAAGGTCAACGGTGCACTTTTGAATTTAAATAAAATGAAGATGTAACTAGTCTTTGTTATTAAGTCGAGTGTGCTTAAAGAAATGAGAACAAAAAGAATAAAGACTTCATGAATGGGAGGATGAAGGAAGAAACAATGCCATAATGTTGGTGGGATGTATTGAAAAGCGCTTAAGGATGCTAGTTGCTATTATTGGTTATCCAGTATATACTAGTTCCCTTAGCTTACATTACAACCCGTTAAGTCTACGTGATCTTACATCACGCGTCCTTATATTAGTGGAGTAATACACTAGAGGCAAGCCTATGGTTCATGAAGCATGATGCATGTGAATTCTTTGGGAGGGCGAAATGTTGTTCATATGCCCTACCATGTAATGTTTGAATCCATATGATAGAAAAGGGGGAAATTATAGCCCATCATTGTGAGGGCGTAGCAGCGAAGATTGAATTTACGTGTCGGATATCTTGATCAGCTGATTTGCATGAGTTTCGCGATATAGAGTCCCGATTCTTGAGTCTAGGAGTCTTAATGTGTTGAATGTCATTGTTGATGAGACTATACATGTTTTCTTGATGATTTGCTATATTAGAATAATGAGTATATAGTAACTTGAATTGTCGAGTCAAGGTAGCCATCGTGGGTGTCAATTACATGAGATGTGAGATTATTGTTGAGGACGAACAAGGGTTTAAGTGTGGGGTAAGTGATCTTGGCGAATTATATGCCCAAGTGATACTCAAATGCTTCATTTCGTCTTGTTTATCCATCGATATTTGTGCATTCTCATGTAATTTGTAGTTAAATATTAATTTATACTAACTTGACAAGATTAGTGTTGTTTTGCGAAAAAATGTAATTTTAGGAAGCTAAGATGCATGTGGGAGAAATCGAGAATGGACTCGGAGCGAAGCGGTGGAAAAGGCCAGAAAAATGCACAGCAAATTAGGGGCTCCTTTGATGGAGCCGTGTCCTGGCCCCACCCATGAGCGAGCGATACACTTAGGATGATTAAAATTGGCCAAGTTTCGGTGGAGGTCGACCTCCGTGACACGTTAGACACAATTACCTAGAACATGGAATTCCGGTGAGTTAGCAGTTGGAGCCGTGGCACGTTGGCCAAGCACCGCGTTACCTGTAGTGGCACGTTGGGCATATTACACAGAGGACCGAATTCAGTGAGGTCGCGTTTGTGCCGTGTCACGGAGCGGTGCTCGCGTGCACTTTCCAAGTGACACATTGCTTGTTATTACGGAAAAATTCCCACTGTTATAAATAACACACTTAGGTTCATTTTAGTGTCGACTTGGTTGAGCAAGGGCGTGGGTTACGGCGCAGTTGAAGGGCGAAAATCTAGGGTTTCTTCTCTATCTCTTTCTCTTTCTTTCAATTGTTTGTATGATTTACACTCATTTGATGATGTTTAATCCACAAATGAGTGGCTAAATTCACTTCTTCTTGAGGTTAAGAACATTTGTAGTGGAATGTAATTATTGATCATTTTGGTTTTTCATCTTTCTTTCATGATTGTTATCAATTCTTGTTCTTCTTTGCATTAATGTGTGGCCAATGTTAATGTATATCTAAAAAGTCCGATTTCATCTCGAAAGAGAAAAAAATTGGAAAGTTGTGGTGGTAGGATATAGTCTCTTCTTGGATTTGGGAAAATTGAGGTGATTTACCTTGAGAATGATATATGAAAGTCGTATTAGTCAATTCACAGATCGTTTGTATGGCTAGAACATGAATTTCTTTTTATCCGCAGTAATGGGTGGAGTTCATGATTCTTAAGTTGGGTTGAATAAGAAAGTTTTAATCACGAGCAATAATTCTTAGCTAGCAAAAAATGAAAAAATTAAACTTGAGTGCTTCGATAAATTGCTTCTGCATGTGCTCGTTTAGCCTCAGTATGCTCATTACTATAGTTCGACTCAATTTGTAAATTCATTTTAGATTAGTATAAATTAGAAATAAAACTCCAAAATCTTCTTTAAGCTGTTATGCATTTTTAGAGGTTAAAGTTCGTGACACTTGATTCGATTATTACCTTGGTCAGTCCTTTGTGAGATCGATGCTTGTCTTACTTTTAGTCATTTTACTACTTGTTTGACCACGTGCACTTCGTGTAGTTACCAAAGACCTTGGCAAACCCTATAATTTATAATCTTCGGAGTATCTGCATCTAAGTTTTGATTCCTAAATTGATAAAAATCTGTTGTTATTTGGTTCTCTGTCTTTTGTGTGTGTATATCCGTCTTCTATTCTCTCTTAACATCTGTTTTGACATTTTGATATTACTCTCGACTAATTATACGCTTTGTCTTATTGTGTTTGAGCCCTCATTTCTTGAACTTGGATTCTGAAGAGCTTTGTAGATTAAATATTTTGTTCCTTCTTATGATTGAGGAGAGATTGTTATAACTTTGAATTTGTTTATGACAATTTAAAATTCTCACTTTGGGCGATCATGTGATGGATGGGTGCATAATTGGATTTAATAAATAGAATAATTGCATTGCCTTGAGCGATGCGTCTCTCCTTCTTCTAGAAATTAATTTAACGCTCATATACAATTCGATAATTCAATATATAATAGCTTAGTATTTGTCTACTTTGATAATCCTAAATAGAATTATGAATATGCTCTTCTTTCTTTATTTAAATCCAATTACGGAATTACCCCCATACAAGTTATTTACAACAAACTTGATTGACTTTCCTTGATAGTTAAACACGCTCTTATTTGGCTATTATGGCAACATTTGTTTCAGGCTCTTTGACTTAATTTAAAAAGGTATGATATGAATGGTCATTTATTTTCCTCAATTAATTTAGTATATGGGTAATTATGGTAATTCTTAATTGATTAGATCTAATTGTTTAAGGAAAATAATTTTCTTGATTTGTCTTTTAATTTTGTCCTTTTTATTATTTTGTTCCATCCTATCCTATCCCTTAAATTATGTGACAATTTGAGCAGGGCATGTGGTAATCTCAAGTATTTTAAATATAATTTTGGTAGATTTGATTCTATGTGATGCGCTTTAATTTAAGATAATTTTTTATAATTGATTAAATTCTCCCTTTAATTAATTTAGTATTTGTTATTTATGGGAAAATAATATTATTTCTTAGATGATTGGGTCTAATTTTATTAATTAAGAAAGATTGCCTTTTTTGATTGATTCTCCATATTCCTCCTAATTTTATTTCCTTAGTCACCGTGTAAATGAAAATGATGAATTCCTTATGGACACCCCTCTAATATAAATATTCTGTTTACTTAAAAAAAAAAAAAAAAAAAAAACCTCACTTGTTTTGAGAATCCAACTTTAACTCTACCTTTTTTTTAATGTTTAACATCATTTACTCTTATTAAGAACTTTGCTCTCATTCTCTACAACTCCTTTATCCTCTCAACACAAGAACTCCTAGGAATCTTTAAAAGATTCTTGTGATCTTGATGTGTTGAGAATTTGGGTATATTGTCAGGCAATTTGTTACATCATTAATCCGTTAATTTCTTTGATTTTGGCACTTCTTGGTTAGTTTGTTTATCTTTATAAGATGACATTTGCATTATCGTTTATTACATTCGATTGTTCTTTCTCTTATCATGATAATATGTTTAATATGCTTTAAACATAATTTGCTGCCTATCAAATTCTCATGGTTAAGACCAGGAGACTATTGTTTCGTGTTCATTATTGTACTAACTTTAAGTAGGTATCATTTTGAGAATTCCATTGGAAATTAGCCATGATAAGATGGGGTTTGATTTATTTAATTTAATATTATTTTTCACGTGTCATTGTAATTCATTTATTCATTTTTTTTACGATTATAAGTGTAATAAACGCTCATAATAGTGGAAGGGTTTTGCGGGCGGAGATTTGTGTGTTCTTTGTACTTTTGCTTCTTGATACCTAATTAAGCAATCTCATATAGAAAGCATGCTTATAAGTTGATACATACATAATTGTTAGAACTCATGCCTATAGGAGTAATATGAATTTAATTATTTCTATTAGAAATCATGCCTATAGAATTAACATCTCTCAAATTATTTCTACTAGACATTATGCTTATAGGAACCAAAAACTATTCAATTACGAGCATGTCTTATGTTTAATTTTAATTTACCTATAAGGATTACTTGCGGTATGTACTCCTAATTTGTTCGCCCTTAATGAAATTGCTCATATATACCCTACTTGTAAGTTTATAATCTGATTAGTAGCAACTATTTGAATCAAGTTTGTTAATGATTAATCTCAATTGTCACGTCTCCAGGCCTTGTGTTATACGTAAACTTGCCATAGTTGCCTTTTTAAATCTCGCTTTATTTGTCTTAAACTAGTATGATAATCTAAATGAAATGATATGCATAAGTGCTGAATGTTTTTGTTGATATAAGATGCTTCTAATTGCAATCTAGATACCATGCACTCTTTTGAATTATGTATTGATGTTTAAATTATATATCTTGTCCAAGAATGATTATTATGTGTTGAATATTTAAATTTAATCAATTTTTTTATTTTTTTTATTTTTTTTATTTTTTTTATTTTTTTTATTTTTTTTATTTTTTTTATTTTTTTTATTTTTTTTATTTTTTTTATTTTGCTTGTTTGATGTTTAATCACCTTTAATAAAACCCTAGGATTCTAGATCCCCATTGCCAAAATAGCGTTAACGCCTCTTGGAGTTTGGGGCGGGTAGACACATATTAGAAATGATGATCTTTTCCTTCACTTAGAAGCTTTAGGATTAATAACAAATTATTTTAGTGGTGGTAAGGAAATGATAGTGTGCCCGTTGAATAATGAGCAACCTAAATGGGTTGCAAAATATTACTTTAATTAGCACGGGGTGATCAATTGGGTTAAAACCTTCTTTTAAAAAGGCGAACTCGTTCGACCTGATTCCCTTTCGAGATACGTAGGGGCGCACATGGGGTTTGGTCCAAATCCTTAAAATTTTTTATTTATTTGTTGTTTCTTCTTAATTTATCATTTATTATTGTTTGCTTTTATTTATCAATCCTTATTGCATAAATTGTTAAATTTATTCCTTTCATTATATTTTCAAGATCTTTCTCTTCTTTGTTTATTTGATTGTTTCTACTAGTTAAGACAAAATCAATTTTATTCGAGCATTTACTAGAATTCCACATAATAATATACGATGGAAGTGACCCGTTTGTGGACCTCGAAGGTTCTAACACCTTCCTTTTGGGGGTGACTTGAACCCTTACCGACTCTGGTGACCTGGACTGTAGTATAACGAGACCACTTAGGTTGATACGAATTTTTCTTACCTCAAATGCGTTAGGTGGCGACTCTTAACCTTTCAATAACCTAAAAGAGAGGCGTCACATGTGAGTTCGCTTACCGCAAGGAAAATGGGGGCGCGACAAGTCCATGTCAATTGTTAAGGAATTTCTAGATGTGTTCTCGGATGAAATTCCAAGAGTTCCTCCTACAGGGACTTTGAAATTGATGTTCTTCCCGACACTAAGACAATATCTATTTCACTATACGAGAATGACCCCAATAGAGTTAAGCATTGATGGATCCCAGTTGAAGATCTTCTTGATAAGAGATTTATTAGACCAAGTGTCTCACCTAGGGGCATACTGGTCTTGTTTGTCCAAAAAAATGGATCATTAAGAATATTCATTTATCACCGACAATTAAACAAGGTCACAATTAAGAAAAGTATACACTTTCGATAATTAATAACTCATTTGATCCAACTTCAAGGTGTTAAATATTTCTCCAAGATGATCAGGTTAGGATATCACCAGTTGAAAGTGAGAGAAGAGGATATCAAAAAAATGATTTTAGAACTCGATATGAATTATGAATTTCTTTGATGTTTTTGAGAGAGAGAGAGGAAATCTTCCAACAACACTTTGGATTCATGAATAGAGTATTTGCTACCTTGATACATTGTGGTGTCTTTATTGAGTAGAATCTTAGTATATTCACGTATTGAAGGTGAACATGCTGGTTACCTCAGCATTGTGTTGCAAACGAATAAGAATCATGAAATTTATGCTAAGTTTTCAAATATAAATTTTGGGTTTCATACAAGGGTATCAAAGTGAATTCTCAAAAAGACAAAAGCCGCAAAGATCCTAGACTCACAACTAAAACAAATATTATGAGCTTTTTAAGTTTAACTAGTCATCATAGATGATTTGTGGGGTTTTCCCCACTACAACCTCATGACCAAATTGACTCGGAAGAAGACCAAGTTTATTTGGTCGCTTGTGAAAGGTTTTCCAAGAGTTGAAAATGAAGTTGACTTCAACACCGGTGTGGCGCTACTAGAGGAATCAATGTATTCTTAGTGTATTGTGATGATTTAGGTATTGATTTGGATATGTTCTCTGTAACATGGGAAGGTAGTAGCCTACACCTCTAGACAACAGAATCATGAGAAGAATTGTCCGACCATGATTTAGAACTAGTAATCATAGTGGTCGCTAAAATATTTATATTAGGTATGTTGATATTTTCATGACCATAATATCGTCCAGTGCATCTTCATGTAGAGAGAGCTAAATCTCGAGGCACATGTGACATGGCTCAAGTTATTCAAGGATTACGATGTTGATATTCTCTATCCTCCAGAAAAATATGTATTAGAAAATGCTCTTAGATAAGTATCCATTAAATATCTAGCTCCCATGTTGATCAAGCGAAAGAGATGACTAACAACATTGAGGTTAGAAAGCTAGAAGTCTGACTTTTAAATTTCAAATATGGTAGTTTGATTATTCACTTATAAGGTTAAACTTCCCTATTACTAAGTGAAAGAGAAATAGTTTAATGACCTCATCTAGCTCCAACTTAAGAAGGGACCAACAAGAAGAAAATAGTACTTTCGAATTAAAAAGAGATAGTACTTTGAGATACCTAGGCGAATTATGTATTCCGGATGTTGATGAGTTTAAGAAGGAATTATGATTAAGGTACACTCTCTAGGTACTCTATTCCACTCAAGTTCTACGAGAATGTATCATGATTCATAGAAAATTTACTAGTGAATTATGAAGAGAACGTGACGGATCATGTGGCTAAAGTGTCTAAATTGCCAACGGTTAAGTCGAGCATCAAATACCTAGTGGTCTTACTCAAAATATAAAACTACGTATTAAAATGAAAAATGAAAATATAAATTTTGGATAGGCATTCCTGCTCATTTTGAAAGTATGATTCAATTTTGTGATCGGCGATTGTCATACAAAAGCAATGCGCTTTTTGCAGTCAAATTGATCAATTCAACAGAATATGCCAAACTATATGTGTGGGAAATTGTTAGACTACAGGACCTAGATTTCATTATATCATATTGAGGTGCTCAATTCATAACACACTTTGAAAGTCTTTTAAAAAAGGTTTAGGTACAAATATAAACCTTAATATTGTGTTTCATTTGTAGGCAAATGGTCATACCAAGCACATGATTAAGATGCTCACGGATATGTTGAGGGATTATACCTTATACTTCAAAGATAGTTGAGATGATCATTTCCTCTCATGAATTTACTTATAATAATAGTTATCATGCAAGTATCAAGATGGAACCATACAAAGCACGATATAGACGAAGATATAGATCCTCTAGAAGGTAGTTTGGGATTGGCCAGTGAAAATTTTGGGACGAGATTTCGGTCCATCAGACCTCGAAAAGATTAATTTGATTTAGGAACGGTTGAAGACAATGCAGTCTCAAGTCCTATTCTCAAAATCATGAGTAAAAGAATTTAGGTGAAATATGCTTTATTATGTCTTCTTTAATGTCCCTTTAACTGAGCTATACATGCAACATTATATTCATCTTGTATAGTTAGAACATCTTTTTCAAAACAAAATCACATATTTTTCTAAATATATTGACTCATTGATCTCAACCGAATACATCTCTACTTGCCAAAAGCAGTTTGTAAATCAAGCTCAAAGGAAATAACAAGATAGAGATCAGAAATAAATATAAAACAAGAGGACCAATATAAGATAACTTTCTTTTAATTGTACAATATCATTCTCAAGACTTTTTATTTATAAGATTACATTAAGGAGCACAAAACACATCAGAAACATGACATTAATTCTACGAGAAGATGTGGAAAACTAAAGAGAAGGTAGAGGGGTGAATATTACTGCCATTGCCTAGAAATTATGAACATCCACAATTAAGAAAATAATAATATTTACAACAAACACTTTTCAGCTTTTGACTGTTAGAGAGCAGGAAATAGAACGGAGATCAAATACTGGAATAGCAAGAAAATCACTGATCATTATCCTGCTAAAATTCACATTGATAATAATACACACACAAACGCCTACACAATATCATCTCTCCCATTGCATAAAACTGAGATTCTCTCTTTACATCAAAATTTTTCAGTGCCTTCCAAAAGCTATTCTTTTATATAAGTTACAAAATTGGACTTTTCGGAAATCCATGTGTTTCAAACCTTCCTAACTGCTCTATTTCAATCACTGCTGTTAGTCAACAAGAAGTGGAGTTAGAGTGCTGGGAAGTTAGTTCAACAGATTCTAGTCGTGTTTGTACGTCCCAAACAGCATGAGAATCAGACAATTTCAAACTCAAGGCAATCTCTGAATTTCATCTCATGAATGGATACAATACCATCGATAGATCTGTTCCTCAAGCTATCAAGGACTCTGGTCCATGTCAAGATATTCAGCATCTCCACAACTGCTAAGGTTTAATTCAAGCAAGACTGCACAAACGCAACATATCCATTGCTTTCCTTTTCACAGCCTCCATTCGTTCATAATCACCAAGCGACTTTTCATACTCAAGATACTTCTTAAACAGAACTGCCTCCAGATATCACAAGCCATTAGAAAGGAATAGAGACCATTTTGAAACAAGAAGAAATCAATTGAAGAACATTTTTAGCAAATACTTCCAGGATCTTGAAAATATATAATCACCTTCATCTTTGGGTAGGCTGATGCCCTTTCAAATAGACACACGGATCACATCTGCATCTCCCAATCGAATTTCCTGTTCATTTGGTTTAGTTTTGAGTCATGTACAGTAAAAAGATTTTTTACCACATAAAAAGTGCAGTTTAATACAGTACCTGATCAAGATAAAAACGCTCCAAAGATCAGTTCTCTTTGAATGCTAAAACATTTTCTCAAACAAAGGCTTGACCCCTGTCAGAACTCACACTTGAACTCTAGAATAGCTGTCTGCGTAATAAAGTTAATATGTTTGTGCGGTGGAAGACTCAGCAAAGCACGATTCACCACTGACTGGACTCCATCTTGGTTTTGTTTCAATAGCCACTGAATCCGCCTATAGCCAAACCTAAATACAAAGAGGATACAAGAGTAACTAATAGTTAGATAGGGATCAACAAAGTATTTCCAAAACCACTCTTAGGTGTCTGTACCTTGCTCGAATGCTTGAACTTCTTAACCATCTTGTTAAGAAGTTCATCTGTGGGTTTGTGTTGCTCAGTCCTCTCATACATTCCTAACAAGGCCAAATGCACCTTTTTGGGATCACAGTACTGCAATGCTCTTTGGAATACTTTTCCAACAGCTTCCTGGATCGTATTCGAGAATATGGGATTAGAGGAAAAAATTGGAATAGCAAAGTGAAATATAACAAACATAAAGAGTCCAATATCATTGTTTCTGGTACCTCTGGGGGTTCCCATACTTGTTTTTCTAAATTAAAATGAGGCAACCCAAACATTCCAGCTTCTCCAACTCTTCTCACACATTATTGTCCTCAAAGCCCTTGAAGAAAAGAATCAAGACACAATTAACAGGTCATACATAATTTTCATCACATTTTACAACTCAGTACCTAGAACACTAATGCACTGCAAAGAATGAAAAACACTAGCACTCTCACTAGCCTGGTGTGCATTTTGACTTTGCACCTCATGTTGTTCTTTTAATTGCTCCATGAAAGGAAACCCTTTCAGAACAAAAGTGTTATACTTAAAAGCCATATAGATCACAAATATCTTCTGAGGCACTTAATGTGATGGCACACCTTCCCAAGATAGTTTTTCCCAAAATGTGATTGTTAGATGGTCATGCAGACAATTCTGGAAGTCCAGGGGCCCTTACAAAGTTAGCTGTTTGGGTGGTTGGTTGCTCACACAAGGTGTGCCTGTCTCAAAACAAACTACAGAGAAGAGGGTTTTCATTATGCAACAGGTGCTTTATGTGTAACCGTGATGAAGAAAACTGCAGCCATTTAATCCTTCACTGTCCTGTGGCAAGTCAGATCTGGTCATTCATTTTTAACCTATTCAAGATGCCTTCTACCATGCAACAATAGTGAAGGATCTCCTGACCATCTGGGGGGTTGAAGGTAAGGAACCCTCTGAAAAGATTTGGAAAACAGTACCAGCTTGTGTTTGTTGGTTATCATGTTAGGAAAGAAATGCAAGATGTTTTGAAGGAAAAGCAGATTCGATACAGAAGATTAAGTTTAGATGCTTATGGCTTTTGGCTTTTAATGTGTAATCTTCAGGATGTCAAAGATGAAAATAGTTTGGTTGATTTCATCAACTCACTACGAGATTGGATTGACAAGAAGGAACCCCTTTCTTTTTTCTTTTTCTTTTTTGTGCAGGAGGGTTCTGACTATGTAAATGTACTAGAACCATCTTGGTATAGATTTTTCTCTTCTTTTTCCTCCAATATGCACAAATGACCTGTTACAGAAAAAAGCACTCGTAGCAACCTGATTTTGTAGAGTAAACAGGACATACATTCATAATCCCCACAGTGGTTACCATATTGACTGTTCTATCACATTGAAGCACAAGCGGACATTTTTCCTTTCACAAGCATACATAGTTTAGAAGACGACAATAAAAAATAACAGCTAAAATCCAAGATCTTAAATACCAATATGACAAAAGGTTTATTAAAGGATAAGAAATTTCAACATCATCTTTATACTACCAAAGATGCTTGCTTGTTTAAACTCTTCATTTGCCAGAAATGGAATTCACTGTTTGTTTTAGATGAAGAAAAATAGAACTTGAAAGAATTACCGTTCTGTCCCACGATGGGTACTTCCTCAACATCAGCCAAGACAGCACGAATGCCATATATTTTTATCCATACAAAGCTGCTATTTGGGGAACTTCTAACTAATTTCTCAAACTCATCTTCATCTCTGGGAATATCTTTTTCCAGTAATCTTTCCTCGGCAGCTCTAATTTCTTACATTCCACTGCATAAAAAGATTGTATCACATGAAAACAGTTGAGATATAGACAACATTTCTCTCTATGAATTAGTAAACCAGAGAACAGGCAAAGAAAGAAGAAATGTTCAAACAGTACCTCTAATTTTAGCTTTTTTTTTTTTGCTGCATGTTTCTTGTTCTTGTCATCTGAAGTATCGAAATCAGTAGCCCCACCTGAGTCTTGATTAACTACATCACCTATATCCAGATTTTCTATGTCATCAAATTAGGACCTCCAGTGGTGGTATGGATGCCCGAGAATCAGCTTCAGCAGACAGGTCCTTCCCATCAACAAATTCACCATCAAGATTCTCCCGTCCTTGGGAGCTCTCAGAGTGAAGGAGTTGATTCAATACCTATGGAAAAGTATCTCCATTCACTGCATAACCAGAACTTGGCCTGGTATCTGTTTTAGCATTTATAGCATCATTAAAATATGAATTCTTCATCCCAAGTGAAATTCGATGTCTTTCCTTATCCACCTGACAAAGGTTGAAAAAATAAGTTTGAATGTAACAGAATCAGATGGCAGAAATGACATACAATACAGCCGAAGTAATCACTCATGCAATTCTGGAAGCTACATTAGCACTTGTAATGCTTCAGAAGGAAGGATGATAAAAAGAATTAGACATCACGAAAATCAAATACCAACTTTAAAGAATTCACTTATATCTTTCATGAGTCAAGACATTGTAGTGTATTACCATTCCCGACATAGGGGCAAAGCAATGAAAATAGAGAAGAAAAGAAACAAGTGTATAAACAAGGAATTCTTTTTCAAAAATTCACTCACCCTGTTTCTTTGGGTTTGATAAAATTTCACGTATCCAAATATTTGTCTACACTGCCAAACTACAGTGTAGGGGTAAGGTCTCGTCCATGTTACCCTCCCAGGGATTACACTGGGTATGTTGTTGTTGTACTACCAAACTGCAGTGTGATACAGAACAACCATTTACCTTCAAAATCTTTGCCGTCACTCTATCCCCAGCTTTGTGTTCTGAGTCAATATTGTCAACATGATTGTCAGAGATCTCTGAAACATGTACAACCCAACCCTAGAAAATGAAGCTGGAATCATCAGCATACACATCAAACACAAGCTTTCTGATAGACCATGACTCATTAATATTGCAAACTGATGAGAAAAATACATTTCATGATTAACATCAGAGCTTTCTTAAAGAGTAAGAACTTGCCTGACTGATGAAAATAGAAAGCAGGAAAAAAAAAACTCATATCAGTAAAGAGTCAAAAGTATTTTAGCCGATGAAATTACAAAATAACGTAAAAAGATGTAGACTCAAATATTAATAATGAAGTGAGCGTGATCCATGTTCAAAAGTAATAATGCGGTCACTTATGTCATAACTTACTGCCCAAAGGCAAGTCAAAACTACTGCAAGTGACCTGTTACATACCAAGTTTGTGTGATCACTTTCTTGATAAACAAACCATATGGTTCAACTTCGCTTGACTCTGCCAGATATGACATCCCCAACAGTCAAATTACTTAGAGCATCTTCACCAGACTTGGGAGCACCAACTGGACTTGATGTCCTTAGAGTGACTTCAACAACTTGGACAATGGCTCCACGGAGACCACCCCCTGCAGTAAAGGAACTTATCATACAAGAACATGAGGATTGAGACACTAAATAATTAATCCATACTGAGAAAACTTACTTTCCAATGACAAGTTTCCCAACAGGGAATTCTTTCTCTGGATTTTCCACATAGCCATCAGACAAGTTTGACAGGAGAACTTTGGCATCAACTTTGCGTGAAAGCATTACGAAACATCCTTTCGATTGTTACATTTTTTATATGCCTAAAAGTAAGAAATGGAAATAGCAAAGAGTAACCTTCACATTACACTTTAACTTGCAGAATAAGGAAACCATCCTAATTGCAGATACAGTAACATAGAAAGACTGAAACACTAAAATGATCTTACCAATTATGAGTATACAATCAGCTTATATCATGTTTTTTGGTTTTCGTTGATAACTGAGAAATCAGTTCATATTCTATATTTGAACAATTTTAATGGAAAAGGATGAATAAACAAGATATCATTGGATTCCCCATGATATGTCTATATCTATTCCAGCTACTTCAGACCCCCAGAAGAGGAAATATGTATGCAGACACACACACACACACACACACACACACACAAAAGAATGAGTTTGTTACAAACTCAGTCCACATCCATTTATTTTAGGGAAAAGGCATAAGTACCGCCCTTGAACTGTAAACATATTTCCAACTACACACACCATTTAAAATAGTTCCAGAGGTAATAGGAGCTTCTAAAAGAAAAGATGTGTAGTTGGAAATATGAATTCATAGTTCAGGATGTGCTATTCCTTTTCTCTTTATTTTAAATGTAAAATACAGAGGCAGTTGCTCCCTGGCGACACAAAAAAGCTCAGACTTGAGAAAGTGTGAAAGAAGTTTGAGCTGAAAGGTGAATTAACCTTCCAGCAGAAAGGCAGAATGGAAAAAACAAGAACAATTATACATGCGATGCAACAGAATTAGTTAGTTCAATAGTTTTTGCAGTATTAGTGGACAGGAGAAAGAAGATGTATCTGAAGGCAGTGTTATTAGCATTGATAAAAGGTGAAGTACACATTCAGATCTTCCCCACATGTAATGCATCTTTTAGAGCCAGCCGCAGTGGCAGAAGAGAGATCAATCCAATCAGCAAAGTGCCAGTTGAGAAATTTTTCTTTGATATTGTAAGTGGCGGCAATACGGAGAAAAGGTTAACTAGAAACAAGTATGAGCATGAAAAAGGAACAAGGTGTACAAGGGGACAGGTATTAATTGAGATATGTGATGGAACCTAAGGATGAACCCAGATCACGTAAGTTGAAATTAGGAAAGATATTCTATCGGGAACTATTGGTGGGCTGAGTCAGTTCAGTGAGGGAGACTTGAAGTTTAAAAGACATCTAAATGGTTGTGTTCTGTATTTTAGGGGGAGGGCATTAGCTGTTAAATGTTAGCTTCTTCTCGCTATGATGTAAATTTGCCTCTAAATGTGAAATCTGATGTTTGTAGGGTATCAGTTTGTTTATGACATTTATAGTGAAGGATTTATAGAAAGCTGACACATCAAGAAAAGCAGATGTTGGATGAATAGAAAAGGAAATTATTCCCTCTGTAGGATTTTGGGCAAGTGGAAAAGAATTGACTAGGTCAGATTATCATAAGGAGCGAGTGGTTACTTAATAATAGCTAGAAAGAACATCCCTGAACCTCAAAGGAGAAGAAAAGCTAATTTACCTCCCTTTTTCTTCACAAAGGAACTGAACCTAATTTGAAGGTTTTTAATAATATTAGAACATTCATGAAGAAGTAGAGGCTTAAGGAGCCAACTAATGCTTTTAATTTCCAATTAGACAAGTATTACATAAGATTCAATATGAGATATCCTCAAAATCCAACATACGGACATCATCAGAGTTTGGCATACATCAATGTTGGGCACATTATCTTTTGCGTGGAGGGGGAATGAAAACAAAGACCCAAGCAGAAGGGTATTATAGGTTTAAGGTCGAAAACTACGGAAAGAGCATGAACGCATATTAATGCAGCTTGCAAAGAAGGAAAAAACATCTCAAATCATGTCATACCTGCACCATAGTATTGGGATGAAGATCCTCAACCTTCTCCGTAATGCATGAAAATTCCTGAATCAAAATTTAAGAAGAAAAGGAAGAAATCAATCAAAACAAAGAAATACGGAAATGATATGGGTGCCAACACCTATATATCCACATTGAAATAATTGTTATATAGCCTCAAAGGAGAGGAAAAGAAGCATAAGTGGAAGTATAGTCACTGAATGCTTCTTTTTATTACAAGTAACAATCTTCTCATCCAATTGTTTGGTGCAGTTGGAAAGACATCTAAATTATTTCTTTTGGTTTAGAGGGAACAGAAATGCTAATGTGGAAGGGCTTCATTTTACACTCCCTCGTCTTTTCTTTCCTAAGCCAAAACAAGGGAAATAGCCTTCCCCCTCCTCTAGTACTGAGTAAGATTCCAAAGTAATACCAACAACAGTCAATTTGATAACCAATTTACCTTAATATATTTTGAGACAACTATAACGGAACATTTCAGCCTAATCATCTAAATTAACTCCCTTGGGTCTGCAGTGAGGAAGATTGTGAACACATAAGAAGGTCCAAAGCACTTTGGATAACAGAAGTCATAAGTGGGACAAGTGCATAGCACACATCAGCTTTTAGATTCATTGAACAGAACCTCTATTTTCGCTAATCAGCTAAATTTGACTCTTCAGGTCTGCAAGATGGAGGATAGTGAAAACATGAAAAAGGTCCAGTACTTAGGATAGCAAGAAGTCATCATTGGGATCAAGTGCATAACACACATGGACCTTAGAATTCATTGAAGAGAACTCTCCAGAAACCACCCAAAAGGCTTATGCAACAACAGTTTTTCTCGTAAGTATCATATCCAAAGTAAAACATTTGTAGCATGTTTTATTTTGCAGCATGATAACAAATCTATGAACCGATGAAAATTATAAATGCATCCAGTCTCTTGAAGCTCATGTATGACCTTGAAGAAATAATGCAAGAGGATGAGAGCATACTTGTAGATGTCTTAGGATGAGTCTTGAAAATTCAAAGAATTAATAGGATCTGGAACTTACGCTGTGTCATTAAGTGTAGAAAGTTTCTCGTCTGGGTTATGTGTGAAATAGAACGCAGTGAGAGATCAGCAGACCCAGTTCCACGCCTGAATGAGCAATCTCCAGTACTTTGCACTTTACAAATTGTCCTTCATGATATCCAGACAGCGGATCAGCAACCCCTGGATCTGTCAGTTCAGTGAAATGAACCTTTACCATATGGGGTGAGGATCAATCTGAACAAACAATCCGCCAACACCTGGAAGGATTTTGGAAATCCACCACCACCAAACACTACCCTTCTACAAATATGAGAATGCCATATTTTCAATTGACTGATCTGTGTGATCATCTCCTTGACAGGCAGGTTTTCTGGGGTCAACCCGACAGTTGATGTGAAACTAAGCGCACCAAATTCTTCTCCTTAATACAACTTAAAACATATCCAGAGAAGGCCTTGCCAACAGAGAACCTTTTCTGAAATTCATCTAGCTCGTTAGGTTCACTTGAGCTATCCAAGATGTAGAGCTGGGCCTTAACATCTCGAGAGATATAGATTAGCCAAGCCCATTCATTGTCAACTTTGTACACAAAGCCAAGCTTGAGCTGACCAGTTGAATAACTGAATTTTGTCAGTTCAATTTCACCAGATCCTGGACAAGAAAGCAGAAGAACCATAGTCAAAAGGGATACCTTCAAATAAAAGCAGACTTGCATCACTTGAACATGACATGAATGTGATTAATTGATCTAAATATTTAAACACTCCCTAGTGCATAAGATTTATTTGGTTTATTTCTTTCAACAGGTTAACCTTTTCTGCTGTCCATTCTGGCCATATATCCAGAACTCATATAAGGAGGACAAGATTTTCAAGATTAGAAAGTGAACACGTGTAGCCATAAACTCCTTGGAAACAATGAATGTGATTTATTTATTAAAATTAAGAGTTCTCAGCATCATGCATATATATATCCCAACCACAAGTATAAAGGGCAGCCTGATGCAAGAAACATCCTGCATTAACAGGGTGCAGGGAAGGCCACACCCCAAGGGTATGACATGGACAGCCTACCCACAGCTAGTTGAACCCACAACCTATAGGTCACATGGACAACTTTACCATTGCTCAAGGCTCCCCTTAGCCATATAAATTTATAAAGCTGGGAAAAAAATCCATCAGGTTTGTAGATCTTGCAAAGAGATAAAAATAAGGCAGCCAAACCTTCTAGTAATATATCACACAATACAAATTCAGTTTACTGCACTCTCTCAAGATACCACCTGAAGTTTCACAGCCAAAAGTAAACTCTTGACAATTTATAGGGTTTTATGGGGGGTGGTATTTGATCTAACAAAAAGAGTGCAAATATGTTCAAAGTGGATGAGGTAGAAGACAAGCTCAAGTGGAAGGAATTCATATGAGGTAATAGTTGGTAAAAACAAAAAAGGTCTCATGCCATACTTAGCCATGTTATAATTTCACCTGCAAGTGTGGATGGTTTAATGGATAGCTCCCACTGATAGCCTCTCTTAACACTTTCTGACATATTGAACTTTGAGATGATCCTTGCAGTAAGAGTCTGCCCAAATCTGAACTTACTAAATGGAGCTTCAGCACAATTGTCATCTGATGCCTATTTATCAAGAAATTGAAAGACACAAGCTAAAACACAAAATTTAATTTATACATTTATCTTTTTATCCTATTCTGTTTTTAATCCTTTTCCTTTCAAAAGGCAAGGATTTTATTATCAGAGTATACTTTCTTTTCTTTGCGAAAGGAGGAACTCAAGGAATTTAGAACCAGGAACTCATTGTACCATTTCATAAACATTTGAGAAGAAGTCATCAAGTAATTTTATGTGCACCCTCCATGGAAACTGGATCCAAATTTTAGTCTCAGTTCAAGTGGCCTTATTTCAGTAATCTGCAGTTAATCGAAAAGATAAAATGTAGTCCCCAGCTAATTTGTGATTTCAGATCCTTCATGCAGAAGAGTAGCAATTACCAAGAAAGATATCCATACCTCTGCTGCCTGAACCAGCGATCCAACACTATAACTAGATTTCCTTTTAGCCCTCTTGAGTCGATGTTGTTTCAGTAGCTTCACTGATAGAATTAAGCAGGAGCAGCAATCTCCCACTTGCTGAAGGAGAGGGAAGTTCCATAACAGTGGCAATGACACTACATTAAAAAAAGATGAATTACAAAATAGAAACCACAATAGCGAGCATCAAATAAAAATGACCTACTTTAGCTATCTATAAAATAGATAGCACAGTAGCATGAAGCTGGAAATCGAGAGTACATCAATGAAGTAAGAATGAGTACAATCTTCCACAGCAATATGGAAAGGAAATGCTTAGCAACTTGTAGCGGTAGACAAATTTTTCCCTCTTATGCAACTAGTTCCCAAAAAAAGCCATTCTAATTTTGGTATGTCCCATAATTAAACTAATACTTCTTGATCCTTGACTTAGAAGTTGAAATCCCCTTGTATTAGATACTAGATAGAAAGAGGTTACACTTCCGATGTCCCTCTCCCAAAGAGATTCAAATTCCATGGTAGCCTTCTCTTCTATATTCTTTCATTCCAGAATGGGAAAGCTATATCTTCTGACTGGCATATGCACACACATCATATAAGATGGTTTCTCCTACATTTCTACCCGGGGAAACAGCACATTGGATGTTTACATTAGCCTAAACTCCATCTAACCAAGTTCCCACTTAAGGATTATTACAGGGAAAAATTGACATTGCTAGATTTATAGATTATTCCATATTACACTTGAAACCATACTACATGATTCATCCATATCATAGCTACCTCATCCAGCCATTTGCTATTAACGGAACACTCTGCAAGCACGTCGAAGCAAGTTGTACTCTGAAATTTCTGATTCACTTTACTTCCTTCCCAAGTCTACTGACACTGCAAGGTCCTAGCTCACATTTCACAGGTGATGTTAAGCCGTAACATTTTTTTTGTATAATAATGGTTTTCAAGCCAACTTGCGCTCATGTCAACTAATTCCACGGGGTAATTCTATCTCCCACTAGCACATGCACAAGGTATCTCTATCCCACAAGACTTGGATAGATAGGAAAAAATCACACTAATCTTTTTGCCTCCGCATGGGATTCGAACATGAGACCACTTCATTGACCACTAGGTCACACCCTTGGGGTTTACGTCACAACATTCACCTCGTGATCTAATATGCACATCTCATTGGCTTAACCGTTGGAAATTCTAAACTTCATCTTTTTGTTGAAGAGTCCCACACCAGGCTGGGTAGTCCTCACCTCTTGGCTATCATTTTGGGTTGAGCCAGACCCAAGATTCATTTCTTTACATGGTACATCCCAATTCTCATATCCCGATGTTGGGTCCCATAAGCTCCAGATGTCTAGTCCTCACACGCGCAGGGGGGGTTGAAGAATCCTACACGCCACTCTTATGGGATGGGTAGTCTATTTATATGGTTAATCAATTCTCACCTCTTGAGTTAACTTTCGAGGTTGAATTGGGCTCAAGATCTATTTATGTACAATTTTCATTGTAACTCAAGTACAATAAATTCCAAACAGAAGCAAAATCACTAAATGGTGAAAAACACAATAAATAAATGACAATCCTTTTTCTCTCCATCCAAACATCATAAAGGAACTGAAAATGTTAATACAACCAAGACAAATAAAATAGAAATTATCAGGTTTTATTTTTCTGATAGAAATTATCAGGTGTTAACCTTTCTCCATTGGCAAATGATTTAGGAGGGAGATTTTGAGTATTGTAATCAGCTCGTGATGCATATCCAAGCGTGTTATTATACGATGGTAGTGAAACAACCTGGTTAACGGAAAATGTTAAGCATGTCTGACAATATGGATTGAAGCTAGGCAGAATACAGCCAGAAAAACAAAACTGAAAGACTTGCCAAGTAATTTTCTTTAACAATCTCCACAACTGCATTGACAGTTTCATTTACTTCCAATTCTCCTAGCGCTTCCCTTTTGCGTTTCTGTTAAAAAAGGTAAAGTAATCAAATACATGAAAGAGAAAAAGAAATGGTAGTGTAGTGCAGCCATTATAGATGCAAGATAAAGCAGGAAAATAAAATATTTATACAAAAAGTTAATAGTTTTTCTAGGAAGAATTAGTAAGAAAACTGCCCCCAGCCGATCACGGGCTCGAACCCTGCCACAAACAAAAGCGTGGTACCTAAGTAGAAAAGGTTAGAGGTACAGGCCATTATCCACCGAATTTCTAACCGTGCAACTGGACCTCAGGGATCTCCTGGTTATTAAAAAAATAGTATGAAAGCAAAACCCAATCAATCGCAGTAACTGGCTGTAAGAGAGCTGACTGTCTGCTATCTATGTCATGCCTTGGCAGGTGAATATGCGTTATTACTTTTTCTTCAAGAAAGATATTTAATGAAACGAATAAAACCGAGAGAATGAATGGTACAATCAATGTTGTCAAAGGCGCGCTTTTAAGCCCTGAAGCAAGGTTCATGTTGAGAGCTTCGCGTCGTTTGTGCGCTTCAAGGTCATCATCAAGGTTCTAAAGCATACTTTTCGTTGCCAATGAGCCTCTTCTAAAGAGGCAACACTAAATAATTGATATTTCACTTTATCATATTTTTATTTTTCAATTTTTTGGTCCATATATTTGTCAATCATGTTTATAATTATTAGTTTTGGACTAAAAATATATATTTGTACTTTTCTCCCTCTGCGCCTTGTTTCATTAAAGCCCACATTTTATTTGGGCCTTAAAGCCCCAACAAACCTTAGAGCTTTTTTGCACTTTTTACTTTTGATAACACTGGGTACAGCATAACAATGAAATAGCAAATTCAAGAATGACCTTCTGAGCTTGACTATTAGTGGTTTCTTTCTTTGTTTTATTCACAAAAGCTGGCTTCAAAGACAGATCCACCAGGCGTTCTATCTTGGAAACATCTAGCACTGCTGCATGAATACTCGAGCCAGTATCCACAGGGATTCCACTTACTGCAAAGAATATCATTTACTTAACATTAGTTCTCAAGGCAACAAATAATAACTGGTTATTCAATGTTTCTAAGGGACTTACACTGATAGTGAGAAATAAAACCAAAAACATCATCGTATTTCTGAAAGCTTACTACAACACCAAATTCCTTTATTTCATGAACTTTTCCCTTCACAGTGCTACCAAAATCAAATTGTTCCACCCATCTTAAGTCGGAACCTCCAGAGTCCACCGACTGCAGCTTCGCAATCTGATAGCAGAGAAAGATGAACAAATATCCATTCAAGATCTGGTTGAGGACAGAGGTCCAATAAACGTATGTCATATTTGTAGTAGGAAAAGCAAATATCACCTGATTCTTTAAGCATTGATTGGTCGAAACTTGTAAATGGGCATCGGTTACTTATTATCATGAGTTTTAGTGTGTTCTTGGGATACCCAATTAATGAAAAAGACATTTCTACTACATGGAACAATGATGACACTAGAGACTTCAATGCATGACCTTAGCACACAGGATAGTTTTGTATCTTACTTCAGGTTACCCATAATCTCCTCTGTAAGCAGGAGACAATATGAACATACAAGCCACCTGTCGTGGACCTAAGGCTTCACGTTCTTGAAAGTTGAAAAGGTTTAGTTAAATGATGAAACAGATGAGCAGAGACAGTAACAGACTTTGATCATTCAAGTCAAAAGCTACAAATATGGAGATCTATGGTACTTCCAAAAGTTTCTAGTCAAAACAGGCAAATCATAAGAACATATGATATTTTACTTTCAGTCCAAATGAATACAACCAAGAACAAGAAGTAGGTGAACATAAATCAAATGGGAAAAGTCTGGACTATATATAACATATCTAAGCCTATGGGCATAAGATTTAAATCAAATTTCATTTAACCCAATTAAAAAGGATTTACAGTGCATTTAGGAAGTTTCAAGTGCATTACCAGATAGAAGGTCCCTCCCCTAATAACGGCAGAAAATCTGCCTACACAAGGCCCATCAGTAAGTTGCACAGATTCCCAAGATGTTTGTTCTATGTTCTGATAGTTTTTTTCTACCAATTTCAGATGCACATTCTAGGAAGTAATTGAATAAATATGCAAGAGACAGAAAAATCACTGTGTATGACAAGCAAACAAGAATATTTTGCCAGTCAAAAGATCAACCGCTGCTCTGCAACATAGAATTCACGATCAGTGACTACCTTCTCCTCCACAAGGAAGTATTCTTGAATAAAGGATGCATCCGTTGAAGAGCAAAAAGACTGCTTCAAAGAAACTGTAATTCGACTTGTTTCACTGCTGACCTGGATGAGAGAAGAAAGGGAAGAACCAAAATAAAATTCATTGGGAAGAACCAAAATAATAACATACCAAAGCTTCACTTTACCAAGCTGTTGACCTACATCAACAACGTTAGTGCGGACAGACTGTCCAATCTGGTAAACTTCAGAAAGACTAGATCTTCTGTCATCAGTAGCCTTCACGAAAAACAAAATGGTGATGACTCAGCATTTTCTATTGATCATATTGTGCACTTCATCCAAATAAAAGAGACAATCATGAAGGTAATAGATTTACTGCAAGAAGTATATACCCTGTTTCTTGGAGAAAACCCAGTCAAGCGCCCAAGGTAGCGAATGAAGATACCACTTTCAATTATATTACAAATATACCCCTGGATAAAAAATATATGTAGTTAGCGGAGAAGTGAAATTACCAGAAAGTAATATCATGAATAGACCAGCTTCAACTACAAATGCTTTGAGCATTTCAAAAGAAAAGCTTTATTTGTTGTGATCTCTTCAATCATTAACAATCACAGTTTGTAAGAACCATATCCACCCCAAAAGAAAAGGAGAAAAACAAAGACAAAAGTGTGCCTCAGTTTCTTGCCATTGGATTGTAAACAGTTGACTAACTTACCTGAAAGGAAGATGAAAGAAACACAAAAACTACGAAGTAAGTTTCTTACATGCAGCACAGAGTTAAGATGGACTTGATTAACATCCAGCGGAAGTTGCTGAGCTGAGACCACAAGAGAATGTTTTGCAGAGAGTATCAAATTGCTGCCCTCAACATCTAGAAACATCAAAGACCCAAACAAATATCTAGTCAGTGCAAAGTGTCATGTTTAAACACTCTCTCCCTCTCCAAAACTATTAGCTCTGTCGATCCAACAAATATACAAAATTACTGGACAAACAGAAAAGTGAACTATGGAAAAGAATGGTCGGAAATGAGCAAACATTAACTAAAGTGATCGCTGAATACAGCTGGATGTAGGATAGAGGAAGTACCAAGAACCAAGAGCTGATCAAACTCATACCCAGGCCTCAAGGCAGACTTCATCAACTCAGCATGCCCTGCAAGTGGTAGAAACAACAATATTAACTGCCTAATTGATACAGATAGTACACAAGGAAATAAAGAAGGGAAATTTTAAAACAATAAAAGCAATTGCAGAGAAACAAAGGATTCAATGGATATTCACCAGTGTGATCAGCCAAATGTTGGGGTGATATTGTGCCCTTAAAATGACCCTGAGCAGTAACATCTAGGACAATTGCATCTGGAGTTACTCGCTCAACCACTCCAGAAACAACATTTCCTGGTTTAACCAGTTCATTGCTGAATACCCTAGCATTAACATTCAAATAAATGGAGCAATCATTTATTTAACCAAATGCAATCCAGAAACACAATCTCAAAAAAAAAAAAAAACACAGGGGTGAAGGGCAAGGATACATATTATTGATCAACATGGCAAAAAAGCAGCTTTTTGAAAAAAAGCTTGATAGTCGCAGTAAATATTCCAGTCTAAAGTTTTCAATGATTTCACAGACACCAACTCTACCGAACCACCATAACGAAAGCAAAAGAGCTGCCAAATATAATAATTTCAAGATATCTATCTATTCGTGATCCACAAGATTTACAGATGGTACCATAACAATAGGAACATCACTATTAAAGCAATTGCTATAGCATTCAAGACCAAAAAGAAACAAACCTTGAGGATGTTGTTGTGAAACTGAGGTTAATACGGCGTGAAGCGGGATTAGAACTGGTAACTTTACATTTCACTACTTGTTCAACGTGATACATGGAACTTATTTCACACCCCGGATCTAGTCCAAGTTCAGATCTGGATACACAAATGGACGTGTCAGTGCCAGTAGACGTCACAAATATCAATTGACATATAAGTAGGGTAGAGAGAGTACAATAACCTTGATTTTTTTGCATGTCTATAATACATATAGAGTGAAATGCACTGAAGAGTCTCAAATCACACAGCCTTTACCCTGACCACTAAAAATTTGATCATCCAATTCATTTTATTTATATTTAGTCCATCTTCATTTTGCCAGAATGCAAAGAAGAAGAACTAATCAAAGTTTCCTTTAAATTAGAAAGTTAACATCCGCATAAGATATACTACGGGCACATATTTGAAAGGAATTATCAACATACAAGCAGTGCTGACACAAAGGCAATTTTCAACTCATCCTGATACCGTAACTGTTTTCTCAGGATAAAAGCAATTCTGTAATCTCATACAGATAATAACGGAGTTCGAATCTGGAACAGATTATAGTCTACACCAAAATATTCAACATGCCCCTTATAGAGAAACTGTAATCTCAAACAGAAAATAACAGAGTTCAATTCTGAAAAAGATCGTCATAGCTAACCTACACTAATATATTCAACTTGCCATTGAATTGGTCCACATCCATAGATTGGTAAAACAAACTCATAACTCAGTAGAGAACAAAGTTGTTTAGAACATAAAGGTAAAACAAACTTAAGCCTCTCATAAATGTAATCATGATTAATGGACGAAAGAACATAACAGAGTTAAAGTGCTATTATTTACAGAAACATAATCAGATTAAAGCGAAAGAAAAAGCCTAAAATCATTGTATTACCACACATTATAAAATAACCAAATATAGATATAGTGGTAAGTACTGACATATAGTTTGAAGGGTGAATTGCAAGGGACTAACCTAGGGGCAAATCCTTGCACTCCATTGTAAAAGCGGACAAAGCAACCGTGGTTTTCAATCTTCATTATCCATCCATGTGTTGTCAGTCCTTCAGTAGCATCAGCATAAGAACCAAGAATTTCAAGTTTTGATTTAACCTACAGAAGACCCCAGGAACAATTTGTTCAGTAACAACAAATACTTTTTGAGAAGGTATGAGGGAATGACAAATAATATGAGTAATTTTCTTAAATGCCAATTCATTATAATTGGCTGCAAGAATAGTATGGATAAGTAGCAAATGATAGAACAGATAAAGAGTTAAACTGGATTTAGCAGTACAGGAGACTAATGGATGGGTTTACACAAGATAAGTGCGGATTCAAAACGGGCTCCACAGAAGGTTCCAATATATCAGCAATAGCACCATACTAAAACAATGTAGATAAGAGGCTCAAGCTAACGAACATATTAGTAGACAAAAAAAAGAACCGAGAAAAAGATGCAATATAGATAAGAGGCATGAACTAAGAAACTCATCAATAGATTAAACAAGATAAAAGCAAAAAAAAAAGCTAAACAGGAGAAAAATAAGTTAAAGTACTCTCTACAAGTAAGTTAATTAAAAGAGCCATACTAGTGTCTTCTTGTGTGTAACAGTGATTCTCTTTGACTTGCAACCAAGAATACGAAAGACTAATTCTGCTCCAACCTGCAAAAGATATCAACTCTGTACAGGTCAAACCAAAGAGATGAAAAAAACACTTGCACATTATTCTGGAATACCTGGAATTTTTTCCTCGGTTTTACGATTTCAAATTCTGACATATGACGAAGAGGACAAAGTGCTTTTACACCACTAGAAAATTGTACAATGGCACCGAAACTGTCTACAGCAACGACTTTAGCTTTGACCACCATCCCAGGTTTGACATCTGAATGAGTGAAAACTGACCCTTCAAATGCACTGCTCTGTTCATAAATAAAGAAAAGATAAGGAAAGTGTTAGTATCGCATAGAAAATTAAGGAGAACATACGCTTAGACAAATGTTGAGATTTCAATAACAAGAAACAAAAGGAACACCCAAATACCCTACTCAAACCTCCCTCAATCCCCTCTTTATAATAAAGGAAAAAGAAAAGTAAGGAACACATCTTGCTACAGAGCTCTTCAGCTTTACCAAAAATCGATATGTAAATGAAGCACAGGTATTCTTTAAACAGTTTTCACACAGAGATGCAAAAAGCTTATCAAGACCAAGCAGAAAACAGAGGCACAGACAGAAAAATCAAGAGGAAGGTAATGTTTGCAATTTGACAGAGTTCTTCAACTATGGTATCCACATACAAGAATATTGGACTAAACTCCATCACATCCTGCCCCTGGACAAACACCAGTTCAACATCTAAAGTTGATTTGAAACGAAAGAACAATTTCCAACATTAAATAAGTGTGACCTTCAAAACCCCAGTAGCAAGTCCTTCTAGATGCCTAAACCCAAGAACCCTGACGCGAACATGTTTCCCTTCCCTGAAACTTTTCTCCAGCTTTTTCACTTCCTTATCAGCAACATCAGATACCTGCAAAACTTGCCAATTTAATACTAAAATTAAAGTCGAGTTCAAAGGCATAAGCAATAAGGCCCAAAGACTATGGAATCAAGGAATATTCTCACATTAACAAATGCTGGAGTTGGAACTGGAGAAGAGGGGACTTCCAACAAAAGACCCAAACCCCTATCAATCCTGATCACTTTTGATTGATCGAAAATATCTCCAACCTTGATAAGCTGCATAACAGAAAAGATTGTTTAATTTAACAATATAAAATGATTAATATATAAACATGGAGTTCATACAAGGCAATGCATGCAGCCATGCTTCGCAATACAATAGAAGCACTGTAGCCAACTTTAGTCTTTCAATAGGTCTAAGAGCCTTTTTGGTTAAGCTTATAAGTTGGTCAAACAAACTTATAAGCAGTTTTTAGCTTTTTGGAGTGTTTGGCTAAATCAAGAAGTGCGTAAAAAAAGTTAAAAGCTGTTTTTAATAAGCTGAAAAGCAAAAGTTGGTGAAACCCAACTTTTTATTTTTTGGCTTATAAGCCATTATTTTTTACCAACAAATTTACTTTTTTATCCTCATACTATTTTCCTAATTTCAAAATTACCCTCGAGGAAATAAAAA
>JACEIK010001112.1:0-51861 GCA_018107945.1 Datura stramonium
GCCAGCCAGGCACTAGAAGTGCTTAGGCTTAGCAGTCCAGCAGTTCAGATCCTAGTAGGGCACCAGGTGCCAGTCATACCCCCCAAGGTGGGGCGTGACACCCTGAGGTTGATCGACATAAGGCTATATAGAGTGGGATCAGTCCCAACCGAAATAATCAACTTTAATCTCAAAACTATCTGTAGTAGCTAATCATAAAATACATGCTTACGACTTTCTTACAAGAACATAAGTCGTATTACTATACGACAGGAATAACTTGTCGAAGAGATCAGCCTTAACATACCCCGAATGCCGATTCTCATATATCCAAATAGTTCCAATGTGTAGCTGGAAATTCCACTCAATTGCAGCCTCTACACTGAGAAAATAAGGCCATTTCAATACTAGGACTCAACAAACAATGATATCTTTTAATAATATTAATTATAATTCAACTCCATATAATTCGGCTAAAAACTCACAAATTCTCGAGAGTTTAGAAGGTATAAATGCTTACCTATCAATTGTAGTTACTTAGGAGTCAATTAGAAGTGATTTCGACAACTTTTACTTGGCTGAGTTTTGGTAGTCTGAGCAAATTTTTAAGAAATAACTCCGCATGGGAATTCCTCGTAGGCCTGGAACTCATTATCCAAGACAAATTTGCATTTGGACAGAGTTTAATGGAGTAATTTGATGAAAAACGGATGAACTTATCGCTTGCTCTCTCTTCTTAGTCGAGGGGAAATGTTTAAGATGATTCAAGCAACTCACAAAGGGACTTATATATAGATTTTGAGGCGGTGGAAGGGGTGGCGTGGTGCGCCGGCCACAGCGCAGACCAGGGGCGCGACGCGCCGGCGCTGCCATCCCGGCGCCCACTGCTCCTGGCCTCCTGCCCGCTCGATGTTGTGCTCGTATACTCACCCCCCGAACCCTTCCTCACATGCTTCATACTCCAAAACCCTCAACATATGTACACGTGCATCCGTTAAACGATAAAAACTTATGGGGTGTAATAAAAGCTCTCATGGATCTATATTTTCAAGTTACAATGAATTACTCAATTATGCATGAATTTCATGATTCTCAAACTTATGTATCATGGCCAGCTTCTGACATTATTTTCCATGGCTAATTCACATATGTTATGCAATTTATGAATATCATAATTTATAACTAGCCCATGTAAAATCAAATATGTTTCATGATTATGATATGAGCACTATGTATGTGGTATTTAACACCGAGTAGGTCAAGGTTCAACGCACTCAGGTCTCAAAATTACGTGCCACTGTAAGTTTGATAGAGGTCCTAGCCAAAGAATGTTTTCCCTATTCGAATGGTCTCATGAGTGATATCATGCCTTCATGGTTCTTACCCTTGACAAGGTATGAACACCATACCAACTAGGGCTACAGGTTGGGCTCCTTGTTTGCTCACATCGAGTATGCCGGTTATGAGAATCTCTCATTGTTCCTCATGATTTAAGATATTCAAGTTCATAATGTATGATATCATGTTTTATAGTATCTTGACCCATTGATCATTTTATGAGATTTTACTTATGATTTCAAACATGTTAAGTCTTGTGATTTTACTTTCAAACTTTGGGTAAATATACTCAGTGTAGGATGAACAACTCATGTTTATGACTATCTCACGATTATGACTTATAGCATGTTGTCCTTACTCTTATGTTTTACTTAACCTACATACTCAGTACATTCAAAGTACTAAATGCATACTTTTGCATTATATCATCTCATGATATAGGTTCAGGTGACTAGTGATCTCAACCTCACCGCTAGATTCTATTTTTCTCCAGCTTCATCATAGTTGATGCTGCTCAAATTATACCTCGTAATGAGATATAAAATGATCGATGTTCAAATATAGAACTCAATCAAGGTTGGGTTCGAATCCCACGAGGAATATGGAAAGGACCTTAGTTAATGCGTTTAGCTACTACTATTGGCTTACTTATTTCCTATGGGGGAAATTGTAACAAGAAATAATAGAAAACAGTAGAGAGTAATGAGTAGATCCTTAATTTAAAATTGATTGAATTCACAGAGTGAGTTGACTAGAATAGTGTTCCCCATGACTTCATAACCACAAGTCATTTTGTACTAATGATTTGTTCCGGTATTTAGCATGTAATATCCGTAAGCTAACTTCACCTAAATAGTTGATCCCCTACTTAGATGATTATCACCATGCAACTTAATCCGTATGCGGATATATACTCAATTAACCCCTACCCTTGATATCAAATTAGCTATTTTCGGACAAGGTCAAGCTATTAGATGAAGGTTGATCGCCTCAAATCTTCGTGGTTAATCCCTTTTTGCATTCATTACTCCCCTTGATATGGTGAGTAAGAAGAAGGAAAATTCTAACGTTTGCAACCGTTAAGACATAATTAAAACGAAGGGAAAAAAATAATACATGCATAACCCTGTTCAAGATTCACTAAGTATTTTTACTTATGTGTGTTAATTCATCATGGTTTCCACAACCCTAGTTATGGGTTTAGCTACTCATGCTTGAAAGATTACAATTAAAAATTAGACAAGTAATTATAATTGCAACTTAAAATACTTTGTAGAACAAACCACGCGTCTTGAATAAATCAACAAGAATCTAAGATTAATAATCCAAAGTTGTTTGAATCCCCGAATTCAAGAACAAAATTATGAAACTTGTTTCTTGAACCTTAATGTTAATCAACAACAATGAACAATATGGTCAAAAGTCGTAATAATGCATAAATTGTAAAATAAACCCAAACAAGATATTTATAGACATAATACAAATCCTTTCCTAAATTAACTTGGATTCTGGTGTCGGCAGGTACCACGGTCCGTTGAAGTGTTCATTGGTCCAGTCGTTGTTCCCCTAAGACTTATCTTTTATTTTCAGCATCTAGCTTCAAACAATGGATCGTTGTGAGACTCTACGAGACGTTGGTTCTGCCCGTTGCTTCCTGGCCTCCTGAACATGGTCTCTGATCCTCGGAGTACGGTTGCTCTGACGACCCGTCCTTTGATGACACGGCCTTTCCTGTCTGTCTGTTGAATGAGGCCTCTCTAATCACTCATCTCTGATCTTTCCCACGACCAAATAGGATGGTCCATTATAAGTTCATACGGTCTGTAGGATCCATCTGTTGAATGAGACTCATTTTGACATCCTCTCTGAGTCAACCCACAATCGATCAGGACGGTTCGTTGTATGCTCCTACGGTCCGTAGGTTTCATCAGTCGCTTGGCACTCCACTTAACCACTTCTCTGAATTGGATGCAATGACTTCCTGGGACGGCTTGTGGTAAGGACCAACAGTCCATAGTAAGGCTCGTCTGAGGCACTTTTCCCTTTTTACTGTTCTTTTCTCAGTTTTAGCTCCCACGATTTGTTCTACTTGCAAAACTACCAAAACGCATCATATCCACATATATGTACCTAAAGTCATGTTACATTCATAGGGTTTTAAGCGTTGCTAGTGCCGTAAAATCACGGCACATCAACACCCTCAACTTAGCATGTTTGCATGTCCTCAGGTAAATAAAATAAAATCAACCTATGACGATGCTTAACTAGAGAAAACGTAGGAGATGCATAGCAGTCCAAAATCACATAGCATACAAGATGTTCACTCAATCAAACTCCCTCCTACCGTGTTAAAACAGAAACTAGTGTGATGACTCAGCACTTCTCAGCATGATACAATAGGATCAAAGGATGGCATCATATTATCACTACAAAACCAAGCACACACAACATACATTTCTCCTAGGTACGCCTAGAAATCAACCAATGCAATCACGTGCCTTCACCGCAAAGAAGTCCCACATACACACGTATATATGATCATGACAATGTTTTATCTTGGTATTGGGTAAGAACTCGCTCGCTCTCACAAAGAAATTCTAACTGTACACATACAATACCATAAGCTTGCCTTTACTTTCAATACCTTGGTTTTCAAAAGGTTGAACTAGGATCACTATAGGACTTTTTTTTCAGCTTGTAATGTAGGCTCGGGTTGGGTATGGTAGATATGGGCATAGTAACTTAACCCTCCTTGGTACTACACTAACTTTGTCTCCACTTAACCTTTTTTTTTTCTTTTTTTTCTCCATTTTTCCTTTACTTTCCTTTTCTTTGTCTTTCTGTTACAACCATGTGTGCGGTTTTCCTCCTTTCAAGCATCTCTTTTCTTTTGGCCCTTTTTTTAAAAAATTCGGCCCGCACCCGCCTTTAGTTTGCATTTCTCAATTATTTCCCACCCTGCTCTTTTTATTCACCCCTATAATAGTCACCCTCAACTTAGGCAATTTGCTTGAGTTGAGGTTCATAGTGTCCAAGGAGGGACCAGGGCTAAAACAGGTTCATTATAATCACAAAAGAAAGGTGAATTGGCTAGACACAAAAAGGGTCAATTTCGGCTCAAAAACGGAATCAAGGCTAAAGTGTACTACTCATCAAAAGTGGTCTATGATCCTTTCCTAATTTTAGGTCATTTTAGGCTAAAGTGGACTACTCATCAAAAACGACCTATGATCCTTTCCTAATCTCCTGTCCTATACCTCGGTATGACTGACCAGGCAAGTTCTAGATTGACACACACAATAGAACTAACTCTACGCCTCACTCATACAAGCACTTGATTGCACGACAAGGTTCGAACTACCAGGTTCATGCATAGCTTAGGCATTAATTGTCCTAGCGATACCTATGATTCCATACAAAGATCCACACTGGTCACACCTCAAAACACAAGTATATTCACACAAAAGCATTTAGGAGGGGTGTCATTTTAACATACATCACAAAATCAGTTCATCACATGCTTTATTTGACTCCTCTTGCGTCTCCTATTTTTCTTTCAGTTAACCAACCAGAAAAATAAAACAAAAACCCTAAATATGTCGGTTCTACTAGATAAAGAACACTCAAGGGAAAAGACATCCGGCAAGAAAAACCCTCAGGTTATGTTCAACAAAAATCAAGTACTACCCTAACCCTATCAAAAAAAATTATGCAACGTCCTCGGTGCATTTCAAAAGTAAATTATGGGAATAGGGACATACCTGGGCGTACTAGACACCTGTGGTCTGGCCAATGGGGGATGCTGATGCAACACTAGAATCCTCACCGCTGGAGTCTCAGTCATGACTCCAGTTTGTGTAGCAGTGGCATCGGCTATGGCCTGTGCATTCTCTGAAGCTGTCCACACGGGGGAATTAACTGTTCCCCCACTCTCCTCGAGCACCGCCTGTACACCAGAGTTTCCGACATCTTTCACTCTCTCTTGTATCTCTCTCTCCTGCGCAGTCAACTATCTTTGAGGAAAGCCTTCAATGCCCAGTTTTACTTCTTTTATTTTCTTCTTTCCTCATCCTCCGCTCCCTCGGCGGCCCTCTTGTTTTTGCCTTTTAACACGGGGCTGGCTCGAGGTCAAAGAATTGAGAGGTCTCTACATCCAAGTCCTCCTCTATCACTGACAAAGTCTGCGGTGGTAATAGTGGAGTCATTCTGGATGACAACTCTACCACAAAGGCTCTCAATGTTTCTAGCTCTCTGTCCATCGCATCCCAGTCCCGGGTCTAAGCATCAGATTGGAAATGGTTGAGGCGTACCTCAAAACCATCCAATCTCATGTGTAACCCCCATGCTGCATCTTCTATCTCCTTTTTTACCCACGGCTTGACTTGCTCGAGCAACATGTTAATCTTTTGCTCTAAAATTGTCAATCTCTTGGCCATCTTTCTCATGTCAGTCTCTAGGACCGGCAAGTACCTAGTGGGAATGGACTGGGATGTGCTACCTGATGGAATAGGAGTGGTAGATGTGGCATCATCGGCTTGAGTGGAAGGAAACTCCATGGACTGCTCAGCCTGGCCAGATGTATCACCCTACTCACCTCCTCCTGGTGTACTCTCACTTAATTTGGGTCTACCAAATGGAACTCGGACCCGACGATCGAATTTAAATCATCCTTAATCAATGCTATGTCTGTCGTCCTAATGTTCATAATCAAATGATCAATATATGGGAAGATAGGCACTCCAAACTCTATGCATAATTGGTAAACCAGGCTCGGGAATAGAAGCGTAGTGTGATCTTTGACTGCCCGCTCCTGAATCTCTGTGGCAATAATTCAGGGAATGTTCAGTAGGTACTCGTACATAATGCATGCCATTGAAGCTACCATATCCGTGCATAAAAATTCATCATTCATTGTAGGCGCGAGCCAATGTCAGACAATGGACCACCATGACTTGGCTAAGAAGTTCAGGGACGCCTTATAGATCAGTTTCCTGCCTGTGACCCATTCTGATTCCTCCTTATCCTCAGCAATAATATTAGCCATCCACCAAAAATTCATCAACTTGTCCTCAGTGCTCAATTTCCTGATCCCTTTCATCGTCTCTGTACAATGGTCATACTTTAGTTCGGGTCGACACTATATAGTCACCATCCATCAAGACCCCGACGATGGTCTACTCGAATATGTCAACTGGGATAGCTCTCACCTGTATAGAGTCTAGCATGGGTTCCTTCTTAATTAAATTCTTTGAGGGGGCCTTTGTTTCTAGGGTGCAGTAGTAATTTGCGTATAACTCACGCACCATCTCCATGCTATATTTACCTAGAGTGTTGGCCATCCAGTGCATGTTGTAGCCCTCAAAGAGCCTTTTGAGTTCTGGAACCTCATTCAGAGCATTGATCCGAATCTTAGGCTCCTACTGAATACTGCAGCTAGGGTTCCCTTTGTCATTGAGAGAAAGCCCTGCATAATACACATCCCAGGAGCCTTGTACAAACCATCTTTTGGACCTCACTTCTGGTGTGGTAGCTGGGTCCGAGTCCTCCACCTGCTCGCCAGACTTTTCAACAGCACTTTCCTTGTCATCGAACTTCTCTACCGCAGTATCATCATCCCTTGACTCCTCAGCATCATCATTTCTCTCTTCTGCATCATCTGCAGGAGGGTTTTCACCATCAGACTCGGCCTCTTCTCCTCCCTCTTCAGACTGGGAAAGTGGTGAAATAGCCGCTGCAGCTTCCTGGGCTTTGGATTTTTCCCTCGTTGTAACCACTGGAGACTCGTCGGATTTTTCAATGTTATAGTGCAACTCCGAATTACTAGAGCTGTCCAATTCCGAATCATCCCAGAGTTGCTGCTTTTTAGCAATTTCCTTCCATGCGACAGCTTCCTGTTGAAGTCATTTTACCTGTGAGACAAATCGTTAGCTTCACATAAGCAGGACAAGCTATATATTAATATTGTTGCTCTGTCATAATAGACGACCGTTAGTACGGATCATCGTATAAAATGACGACCCGTTTCATCAGTCGTTGAATCACTCTCTAAAAGTTGTCAAGTCAGTCTTTACCTATGAGCTAACACAATGGTTTGTTGTAAGATACAACGGTTTGTCTGAGTGGTCCTTGCTAGGGGAGTACAGGGCTTTAGGTTTCGAAACTTCACATAATGACTAGTTCAATGATCCATTATGTGAACCAACGGCTCATTGAATTAGTAGTAGTGAGACTAGTTTCTGGGATCCCTGAGCAGTCCCAACGACCCGATCAATGAGTCGTTGTGGGGTACAACGGGTCGTTGATTGGGTCACGCAGCCTACCCTCACCCGCATCTGTTCCATTCAAGCTTTGGTAAAAACCCAGGTGTTATTTTAGTCATTTGAATCAAATGCTTGGGGATTACTCAGCCTTTACCCCCATCACAATTTCATATTACACAGATTAGTTAGTCGAGCTATTAGGCTTCCATTCAGTGTCAAAATCTATCCATACTCCTTCCTAGTCGTTTAATTCCATTATTAGGGTATCATGAGGGATAATATTTTGACTTCATCACTCAAATAGAAATTAAGCAAGCTTGAACCATAAAAAGAAAATTGATGTCTCTTTAACCAGAAGGGTATCAGCAATTGGGTAAAAAAAATAAAAATATATATAAATTGAACTCACTTTAGCAGGTACAGACAAAATCAAGCTTTTCAAATATAGGGATTCGTTGATTCAATCCCGTACGGGGTGCAAGAAGTGCTTTTCGTATTGGTTTCTATTGTCATTGGGAGGGAGTAATGGTCGAGAATGATTTTGAATATTGAGTGAAATCGGGTCTGTGGGGTTTTAAGCAAGTGTTGTATGGGTGAGTCAGGTCGGGCATTTTTTAAATATTTTTAACCAAGAATCGTCCAACGGGTCATGTAAGCTACCAATGACCCATACCTTCTTCCCGTTAATGGAGTTCAGAAATCTTACCTGTGGAACCTACGGGCACATAGACGGCCGTTTGTTCTCACAACGACCCATATTGTGCGTCCGTAGGTTCGTTCCTTGAATTTCAGGCCTGCAGGAAGATATTAGCACGGGCGATCCCACGACCCGTCTCAACTAAGTACGGTCCGTTTAGAGTTCCCATTGGAGCACTTCTGAAAGTGGGTACTCAGGGTAGCAACAACGACTTAAAACCACGAGCCATACCAAGTTATAAGGCTCATTCCGAGGCTCGTGGTTTCAGGTCTGAACTGAATCATCCGAGTTTCCTTTTTTTCCTTAAACCTACACATTTCAGAACTTGTGAACACTATATTTATAATACAATTACAACTTGTGTTGCCTCCCAAGAAGCACCTGATTCAACATCGCGGCACGACACGGGCATCTTAATTAATCAGGCTTCATTAGGATACCTCCATGGTTTCCTCCCATGTAGTGCCTGATTTAACATCTTGGCACAACGCAAGTCACGGGGTTACTCTAACTTCACCTAGAGCCCGAACGTCTACCAGTTTGATTTCTTCACTCTTCCCCAGATATGCTTTCACCCATTGACCGTTCACCTTGAACCGTTTGCCTTCATGATTTTCCAACTCAATTGCACCATAGGAGAATACTTGGACCACTCGAAATGGTCCCAACCATTTGGACTTCAACTTGCTAGGAAACAAGTGAATCCTAGAATTAAATAACAACACCATATCTCCAAGGATGAACTATATTTTCTCAATCTTCCGGTCATGCTGTATCTTCATCCTCATTTTATAAATATATGAACTTCCATAGGCTTTCAAATGAAACTCATCTAGCTCATTCAACTGATCAAGCCTCAAGTTCTCAACATCACTCCAATTCAGATTCAGCTTCTTGAGCGCCCACATGGATTTGTGCTCAAGTTCGACCAGAAGATGACATGCTTTCCCATACATAAGTTGATAAGGAGAAATACCTATAGGGGTCTTGAATGCAGTTCGGTAAGCCCATAATGCATCATCCAACTTCCTAGACCATATAGGTTGTTAGCATTCACAGTCTTCACTAAGATAGTCTTTATCTCCCGATTGGAGACCTCAACTTGCCCACTATATTATGGATGATAAGGTGTTCCCACCTTGTGTTTCACCTCATATTTTTCAAGCAAAGTCCGAAACAACCAGTTGTAGAAGTGCCAACCCCCATCATTAATGATTGCTCTAGGAGTCCCAAATCTGGCAAAAATATTCCGCTTCAAGAACGCGGTGACACTCTTACCTTCATTATTTGGAAGCTCAGTTGCCTCTACCCACTTATAAACATAGTCCACAGCTACAAGTATGTACTTCATCCTATTTGAGCTTATAGGCTCATAAAGTCAATGCCCCAAACATCAAACAGCTCAATGATAAGGATGGGAGTAAGAGGGAGCTCATGCCTCCTTGATATGCCTCATTGCCTCTGGCATACATCACATGCCTTTGCAAAATCATGTGAATCTTGGTGAATGGTTAGCCAATAGTACCCATATTGCAAAATTTTGTAGGCTGTGCGAATCCCGCGGTGATGACCCCCAACAGGGGATGAGTGACATGCCTCCAATATGCTCAACATTTCAGCCTCAGGCACACATCTCTGAATTACACCATCAACACATATGTAGAATAAGTAAGGTACATCCAGAAAAACTTTCATACATCATACGTGAATTTCTTTTGCTGGTGAAAAGATAAATCTTTCGGTACCACAGCACTCACCAGATAATTAGCGAAGCCTGCAAACCATGGAAGGAGATCCTGGGAAGCAGCAAAAACCTACTCATTGGGGAATACTCCATTAATATCAATCTCATATCTAAGTGCTACATGTGCCTCTAATCTCGACAAGTGATCTGCCACTTGATTTTCGGTCCCCTTCCGGTCCTTAACCTCAAACTCTTGCAGCAACAGAATCCATCTAATCAACCATGTCTTAGCATCCTTCTTTGCCATCAAATAACGCAGAGCTGAAAGGTCTGTATGAACTATCACCTTAGTTCCAAGCAAGTATGCCCGAAACTTCTCGAATGTAAATACCACAGCCAACAACTCTTATTCCGTCACGGTGTAATTCTTTTGAGTTGCATTAAGAATCTTGCTAGCATAATAAATGGGATGAAAAATCTTGTCATGCATTTGGCCAAAAACAGCTCCTAGGGCCACTCCACTAACATTGCACATAACCTTAAATGGTAAGGATTAGTCAGGTGCCACTATGATCGGGGCAGTAGTCAATCTCTCCTTCAAGCATTCAAACGCCTTTAAGAAAGCATCATCAAACAAAAACTTCACCTATTTCTCAAGTAGCTTGCACAAGGGATATGCAATCTTTGAGAAATTCTTGATGAATCTCCGATAAAATCCTGCATGACCCAAAAAGCTTCGAACACCCTTTACAGAAATTGGATGTGGTAGACTAGAAATTACATAAATCTTTGCTCTATCTACCTCAATGCCCTTTCCTGAAATTTTTTGGCCTAGAACTATACCCTCTTTGACCACAAAATGGAACTTTTCCCAATTAACCACCAAGTTGGTCTCTTCGCACCACTGCAGCACCTTGCTCAAGTGAGCCAGACAATCATCAAATGAGCCACCCACCACTGAAAAATCATCCATAAAGACTTCAATGGTCTCCTTCACCATGTCAGATAATATGGACATCATGGAGTACTGAAAAGTGGCGGGCGCATTACATAACCCAAACGACATCCTCTTGAAATAAAATATTCCATAAGGACAGGTGAAAGTGGTTTGGTTTTCTCTTTGTCTTTGGGGGATGTAGAGATTTGATTGTACCCTGAATAACCATAAAAAAAGCAGTACCACCCTCTGCCTGCAAGTTGGTCTAGCATTTGATCCATGAATGACATCAAAAAATGATCTTTCTACGTCCAGTGGTTTAGCTTTCGATAGTCCATGCATACTCTCCAACCTGTGACTGGTCTTAATGGAATGAGCTCATTGTTAGCATTTGAAACCACAATGATTCCTCCCTTTTTTGGTACGCACTAAATTGGGCTCATATATTTGCTGTCAGTAATAGGATAAACTACACATGCATCCAACTACTTAATAATTTCCTTCTTGACCATCTCTTGCATAGGAGGATTCAACCTACGCTGATGCTCAATGCTCAAAATATAATCTGGCTCAAGTTGGATCTTATGTGTGGAAATACCGGATGGGATCTCAATAATATCTGCTATGGTCCACCAAATGGCCTTTTTATACCTCTTCAGAATGAGACTAAATCCTCCACTTGCCATTCCACTAAGTCAGCTGCAACTATGACCAGTAATGTGTTTTTGGTCCCCAAAAATACATATCGTAAGTGAGATGGGAGCACCTTGAGCTCTAATACTTGAGGTTCCTCTATAGATTGTTTGGACGGTGGGGTCACACGATTTTTCAGATCAAGATCAATATTCTTTGGAGCATAAGTGTATGACCTCATACCTGCAAGTGCATTAACGATCTCATCACCCCCACTGATCTCTTCAGCATCAACATTCATCAACACTGCTGCTAAGTCCTCAATACTCACCTTCTCATCAATAGGCATGATTGGAAGCTCAGCTTCCAGAACATCACTCACTGAGACCACCCGCATGTCATTTGATTGTTTCATGGACTGACACACATTAAATGTCATCTCTTCATTATTCAATCAGAATTTCAGCTATCCGGTCTCCATGTCTATAAGAGCACACCCGGTGGCGAGGAATGGTCGCCCAAGGATAATGGGGACTTTGAAATCAACCTCACAGTCTAGAATAACAAAGTCGACCAAAAATATAAAGGACTCCACCTTCATTAGAATATCATAAAGAATCCCCACCAAATTTTTCACCGTGCGATCTACCAACAATAGCCGCATCGTAGTTGGTTTGGGGGATCCCAAACCCAATCATCTATACACTGCCAACAACATCAAATTAATACTACCACCTAGATCACATAAAGCCTTAGCAAAGTTAAAGGCTCCAATAGTGCACGGTATGGTGAAATCTCCAGGGTCTTCTTTCTTCTGCATAAGAGACTGGGATGCTATTGCACTACAGCGGTGCATATTATCAGCAGGCTCAAAGCTCACAGTCCTCTTTCTAGTGACAATATCCTTCATAAATTTAGCATAGCCAGGCATCTGCTCAAGTGCCTCAAACTAATGGGATGTTCACTGACAATTGTTTCAGCATTGAAATAACTGTGTGATACTTCCCATCCTCAACCTTCTTCTTCAGCCTCTGCGGGAAAGGGGGAGGAGGTCTAGGAATGGGGATTATCTTTTGAGTTACCTCCTTCTCTTTCCCTTTTTTATACCCATGCTCCTCTACATTAATAGGAGTTGTCTTCTAAACTACATCATCAACCAAAATATGTTCCTCGGAGTCCACCACCTTATCATCATAAATCGTTGAGGGCTCGACTATCTCATCAGTCACAACCGGCATAAAAGGATCAACTATTTCCTTTCTGCTCCTAAAGTGACAGCCATGCAATGATTGTCATTTTTTAAATTCTGAACTGTGTTACTTGGAAGTGTGCCCTTTTTCCTCTAGTTCATAGCAACAAACATCTTACCAAGCTATTGCTCAATCTACTTAATGGCAACGACATGTGACTTTACCTTTTGGTTCATACCGAAAATATCAATGTGGAGTTCCTTAAAATGGCCATCTGTCGCCTCCATCTTCTTGAGTAACTTAGCAACATATCTTCCACCCTTGAACTCTAGACTTTGGTTCATGGTTCCTTGGAGGAACATAAAGACCGTTTCTATCATTTTTGTACTCCTCATGTTTTTTCCAGTCACCATTATTTCTGCCTCTACTTATGTCCCTATATTGGCCCCCATTGTAGTTGTTGCCTCTATAATAGTTCCGACCTCTGTTCCCCTGACCTTGATTCCAAGAGTCTTGGTTAGACCCTTGTGTGTTGGTCTGAAACCTGTCCCTTGATCATTCAAATAATTCGCTTTCTCCTCAGACTCTGACTTGCCTCCATCATTTCTCGGGGCCTTGCCTTGGGAACCAACTACATTCACCTTTTCTATCCCAGCTCCAATAATATGATTAGAAAGAAGGTCCATTATGGTTTTAATCTCAGCAATATCATGATCTCACTCTTCATCTTTTCTTCTCTACTCTGCAGACATACCCACCGCATAAGTACCAGCTGGGACTTCTAACTCTCTTGTGTTCCATGCGCTGTTGGTTTTGGTGATTCTATCAAGGACCTCAACAACCTCCACATATGTATGACTCATGAATGTTTCGCCAGAGTCAATATCTTCCACCGCCTTGGTATTAGCATTCAGAGACCTATAAAATATTTCTAAGAGTGTATCATCTATGATCCTGTGGTTAGGCCTCTTTTTCAGCTTCTTCTTGAACCACAACCACGTCTCATGAAGTGCTTCAAAATTTAACTGCCTAAAGTTATAAATTTCATCTTTTAGCTGCAATGCTCTAGAAGGTGGAAAGAATCTCTCAAGAAAAGCTCTTTTAAGCTCCCTCCAAGTACTGATAGAATCATTTGGTAATTCAACCAACCACAATATTGCCTCACTCCCTAGACAAACGGGAAGTAGCCTCAATCTTATCGCATCCTGACTCACCCCCGGTTGTTTGTATACTTTGCAAATACCCACAGAATTTGTCAACTGAGTATGTGCATCATTAGTAGCATGACCCATAAATATCCCCTCCATGTTGAGCAATTGGATCATCGCACTGGTAATATCAAATTTTTCCCAGCAGTCAAAGAGGGAGGGACAAGCTTCGGTGGCACCGGCCTCATCAATATCAGCATCATTGTCATCATCAAAGTACTGGTGTCTCTGCTGGTCTGAACCTCTGTTTCTTCTAGCTCGCTCAGCTTCGGCAGCTTGGCGTTGCTCTTCTACAAGCCTAGCTGCCTCTCTATCTCTCGCACGAGCTTGTTCCTTAGCCAACATTCTGGCTGTTGCTTCTTCCACTATTTCTTTCCCATGTGCGTTAGCCATGTTCCTTAAAATCCGCAGTGTTCGCTCAAGTTCATGATCAATTGGAACCAGGGATTTTCCTCAGCTCCTAGTACTGGACATACATGAACTGGAGACCTATAAAGAAGCAAAAAACAACAAAGAAAAATAAAAAGGAAATAAGGACCAACAACAAAGCAAACACAATTAATAAAAGCCTAAGCCATATTCCTCGGCAATGGTGCCAAAATTTGATGTCGCTCAAATTACACCTCATAATGAGATATAAAGCAGTCGATGATCAAATATAGAACCCAACCAAGGTTGGGGCCGTAATTCCACGAGGAATATGGTGAGGACCTTAGTTAATACGTTTAGCTACTACTGTTGGCTTATTCATTTCCTACGGGGAAAATTGTAACAAGAAATAATAGAAAATAGTAGAGAGTAATGAGTAGATCCTTGATTTAAAATTGATTGAATTCAAAGAGTGAGTTGACTAGGATTGTGTTCCCTATGACTTCATAACCACAAGGCGTTTTATACTAATGATCTATTCTGGTATTTAACATGTAATATTGTTAAGCTAACTTCACCTAAATGGTTGATCCCCTACTTAGATGATTATCAACATGCAACTTGATCCGTATGCGGATGTATACTCAATAAATCCTTACCCTTGATATTAAATTAGCTATTTCCGGATAAGGCCAGGCTATTAGATGAGGGTTGATAGCCTCAAATTTTTATTGTTAATCCCTTTTTTCATTCATTACTCCCCTTGATCCGATGAGTAAGAAGAAGACAAATTCTAAAGTTTGCAACCGTTAAGAAACAACTAAAATGAAGGAAAAAAACAATTCATGCATAAACCCCATTCAAGATTCACTAAGTATTTTTACCAATGAGTGTTAATTCATCATGGTTTCCATAACCCTAGTTATGAGTTTAGCTACTCATGCTTGAAAGATTTACAATTATAAATTAGAAAAGAAATCATAATTGCAACTTACAATACTTTGTAGAAGAAACCACACGTCTTGAATAAATCAACAAGAATCTAAGATTAATAACCCAAAGTTGTTTGAGTCTCCAAATTCAAGAACAAAATTATGAAACTTGTTTCTTGAACCTTAATGTTAATCAATAACAATGAAATATTGTCAAAATTCGTAATAATGCATAAACTGTAAAATAAACCTAAATAAAATATTTATAGGCATAAAAAAAATCTTTTCAAAATCAACTTGGATTCTGGAGTCGGTAGGTACCCCGATCCGTTGGAAGTTTCAATGGGCCGTTGGAGTGTTCGTTGGTCCAATCGTTGTTCCCCTTAGACTTATCTTTTTTTTTTGGGCATCTGGCTTCAGACAACAGCTCATTGTGAGATTTTATGAGCTATTGGTTCTTTTCGTTGCTTCCTGGCCTCCTGAACATGGTCTCTAATCCTCGGAGTACGGATGCTAAGGACGACCCGTCCTTTGATGACATGGCCTGTTCTGTCTGTTTGTTGAATGAGGCCTTCTCTAATCACTCATCTATGATCTTTCCCATGATCGGACAGGATGGTCCGTTATAAGTTCATACGGTCCGTGGGATCCATCCGTTGAATAAGACTCATTTTGACATCCTCTCTGAGTTAACCCACGATTGATCAGGACGGTTTGTTGTATGCTTCTATGATCTATGGGTTCCAGTCGTTGCTTGGCACTCTACTTAACCACTTCTTTGAATTGTATTCAATAACTGCCTAGGACGACTCATGGTAAGGACTAACGGTCTATAGTAAGGCTCGTCTGAGGCACTTTTCCCTTTTTACTATTCGTTTCTCAGTTTTAATTCCCACGGCCTGTTCTACCTGCAAAACTACCAAAACACGTCATATCCACATAAATGTACCTAAAGTCATGCACATTCACAGGGTTTTAAGCATCTCTAGTGCCATAAAATCATGGCACATCAACAATTTTGGTGAGTCTTCATCATTCGAGGATGTCAGTTTTGATGCATGTGCTTTTTTGTCATTTCAGTTTTCAAACTTAGTGGAGCTAGTTGGGGGTGTTTTTCCATCAGCTCATCTTATGAGTAGAGGCTTTCAGATATAATGTATAAATACTCAACTGTTTGATTTGTAGTCTCTGTTTACGTTTATGATAGTCCTAGACTTTTTCTTATGATATGTTATATGACCATTCCGCTCAATTTATACTCTAAATTATGTTATGTATGTACCATGGGTTAGATTGGAACCATTCATGGTTCTAAGTCCCGTGTTACGTCCAGGGTCTATGCTCGGTCATGACAAATTTTGTATCAGAGCAATGGATTTAGGTGTATCCTAAGGTGTCTGAAAGCTAATTAAGTAGAGTCTTTTTCATGGGTGTGAAGCGCGTCACCCTTATGAGGAAGAGGCTACAAGTTTTTTTGGAAAATTTTCCTCCTTTCATGATCAATTTCATGCGATGAAGTTCAACCCTCTTTATTTTTCTAACTCGTGTTGTACGTGTTTGTAGAAAATGCCTCCCCGTAGAGTTAATGGAAGGAGAAATGAAAATGGCCACAGAAATGGCAGTGAAGATGGGCATCAGCTAGCGCCACCAGCTCCAGTGGACCCTTTGAATGAGTAGGTGACTCGTGTTGACATTAGGATTGCTTTTCAGATGCTAACCTGTTACACCCCGTAAAATTCCCGATACATAGATAGCCTATTCGCGTGTTGGTTAAGAGTATTTGAAAGTCATACATGCTAGAAAAAGGCCCAGGAAAAGACTGGACGAGAAACCTGTCGAACCATCGCGGAAGGAGCGGGGGCAGAGCCCCTCCGCGATGGCAACGTGTCACGGAGGTGGAGCCTCTGCGTTGGCTCCGTGACACGTTGGCCCTATCCAGGCACAAGTATATAAAGCCCCACTTCGGTTTTAACTCATTAAAACATCTTAATTTCCAGAGAACTCGCGAGAGAACAGAGGAAGCACGCAAGGTATTCGCAAGTATTATAAATTATCGCCCGATTACGCCGTCAAACATAGTCCAACCAAATTAACCTCGCATACCGAGGTATTTAGGGCAAATAGTGAGCATTCTACGGATTTAGTTTCAAGGAATTCGGCCGGCAAATCGTCGTGCTACTGGGCTAAGGTAAGTGGAATTGCTCCAAATTAGTATCAATGTGCTCCTAGCCTTAAAGTGAATATTTCTCCCTTCTGGACTTTCGAGAAATAGCAAGCAAATTTTCAACCGTTTCCTTCGATAAGCCAAAGTTTGGGCTATAAATATATCAAAAGTGACATTTTCTTTCAGAATATTGATGTATTTAGTACTAATTGACATATATGTGAATGCTGTTGGGAGAAATAGTTGAGGTACTGACCGAGCTTCGTCCGAAAGTCGGATAACTCGAGGTTAAGGTATGTAAAGCGCTCTTCTAAGTAAGTTAGTAGCTTTAGCCTTGTATACGTCATAGTAACTCAAAATAGAACTCCCGAGTTGAATATTGAGTATTGCAGTTTAGTAAGTTTGGTTTGCGTTGTTATATCGTACTCAGTTCGAAAGTTAGTAAAGCATGCGCTAAATGGCGAGTTAGCATTCCAGACTAAAGATAGTCAAGATGTGATTAGCAAGCATGTTTTTTAGAATAATATGATAGAGATTCGTAAGAAAAAGTTAGTAAAGTAAAATCAGACAGACAGATAGTATCCTGGCTACAGATTAGCCATATAGACAGATGATATCTTGGCTACAGATTAGCCATACGTACGTATAGTACCTACGCGTATTAGCCATGTGCCTAGATAAAGATCACGATTCAAGATAGAATATGAGAATCAAGATAAATACGTAAAGAGATCAGAATAAGAAATCAGAATTCAGATAGTATTTTTCAGTTAAACATGCTTGCTATTTATGTGCTTATTAATTGTTGAGACTTGGTTGTGTCGTGAGGGCACCCTTTGAGCCGCCCTTCCGCCCCGGGTTGGCAGTAATCGTGTCGCCCACTGAGCGGGTAGGTTTACGTCACTCCAAGGAGTGGCATGCCGTCCCCGGTTTGGACAAAGATGGATGAAGCTCCCCATATCAGGCTGATCAGCATTACAGTACAGATAGCTTCCTGTTGTGCAAGCGCCTAGGGCTGTGATTCAGATACGCTGAAGCATGATACAAAGATAGGAGTCCTCCAATCGCATACCGTTATTTATACCGGAGGCTAAGGCCCGAGCCGGAGACCTGTGGGGCTGGCAGAGGTGCTCGTAGTTAGCAGATCGGTGGAGTGACTTATTTTTGGCTGGTTTTGACCCGGGTAGGGGTATATAGATTGTTTGTTTGCTTGGCGCCATCCGGCTTATGGGGGTTGGTATTGGCTCTTTCTGCTATATATATACGTGATGAAGTGTGCTATATATTAGTTAATAGACAGCAGATTGCCATGACGACAGGTAAGCTCCTACCCTATCACAGTACAGAAAAGCCTGATTCAGCTCATACTTCGCTCTACAAGATTCAGTTATCTCCTCGCTATTAGAATTTGTTATGTTTTTGGTCAGCTGTATTCATTGCTTTGCATACTAGTACCAGTGGTACTGACTCCCATTGGGGTGCTGCATTACTTGCCTGCAGGTACTCATAGACGAGGAGGCGATCCCTCGTGATTCCAGCCAGCTATTGAGTCATCAACTCCTGTCATCCGGAGCTTGGATATTCAGAGGTGTAGTTCATTTTCTTTTGTTGTATAGCATGGGTAAAAATGGGTCTCGTCCCGATCATTTTTACGTACTCTTAGAGGCTTGCAGATTGTATTTGTATATCTCCCTGTGGTTAGTTGAGCCGGTCGTGTGAGGCCGTGCGCTTTGTGTAGTTGTCAGGTATTATGTTTGTAAGCATGTGTGGGGCCATAGTATGACAGAGTGGTGACCTTGCCGGTCACGTAGTTATTCAAGATTCTCTATGTTGAGTTTCGAAGATCTAGAGACAGCATGGTGGCCTTGACAGCCAACATAGGTTCCTTGTTATGAGTATTGGTTAGCTGTTAATATACATAAGGAGGTGGCTATAGGCCCAGTCAGCCGGAGGCTGTATTTACACTGCTATATAGCCCGTTGTTTTTTTAAATTGGTGATAGAGCTGGCTGTGCACCCGATGTGTGCTTAGGCCCACCAGCTAGTACCAGTCCTTCTAGGGCACTGTGCCAGTCATACCTCCTAAGGCGGGGCGTGACAAACTTTGTATCAGAGCAGGTCGTGTCCCAGGGAGTCTGCAAGCCGTCTAAGTAGAGTCTTGTCTATGGATGTGTTGTGCACCACATACTATAGGCAAGGGAGGTCAAAAAGGCATGATAGATGGCTACTCTTTCTTCTCATTCAAGCCGTGCTATAGAGCGGTACAGTATAGGGTCGAGTTCTTAAACTTACCATATTCTTTGAATACAGATACAAGTCAGACCAGCGATATCCTATTCCAGCGTAAGATCGATATAAAAACATAAGAGGGCACCAGCCAGTTACAAGGTAATTCAGCAGCAAAGGGGAGGTATCGTGGACTCCTCCCAATGATACCTTAATCGGTACCATCTTCGGCATATTTCTGTAGCTTCAGAGTAGGAAGTTAGAAGCATAACGTACATACGAGTTGACTTATTTGTTAGATACATAAGATCTGATTAAGATAATAGACAATATCAGATTATCAGATAAGTGTGAGAAAGAGAGGGAAATGCAAGATTCCCACCTCTATCCTTTCAGATGTGGTACAGTTCCATGTCTTCGTTTTGTTGCAATAAGAAAAAGGGTTATTCCTACCTCTTGATTTTGATTATACAAGAAAGGGCATAAGACTTGAGAGGTTTCCCAAATCAAGAAGTAAGTGAAGACGGATTGGATTATTCCAGAAAGTGGTAGAAAGTAAAAGGAAAGGCCCCTATGATTACGTAAGTTGTGCAGACCCTCATGGTAATAAGCCAGAAGAGCAAGTAAGACCATAGCTTACCGAAGGTGTAAAAGACCCGCGTTGATGAACGCCGCAATAGTCAAGTTCGAGTCGAAAAGGCCAAGTCCGCCATACGCTAACAAACAGCAAGACATACCTGCAAGATAATAGTTAGGTTTCGGTTGTGATACCGGAAAGGTAGGGAGGTCATGTGAATCAGATGGGCCTCGACTCGGCAAGTCGAAGAGGTATGAGCCGAGACTTGACCACAAGAACCTTATTAACAATGAAAGGCAAACCTTGAACCCCGTGAGCTCAGCCTTAAGCAAGATAAGGGGAAGAAGCAGGAGTACCAGACGGTGGGGAATTAGAATCACCCCCAGATTGATAGAATATCGCGTATTAAGGACTAAGCCTCGGACTGACAGTTAAAAGACAGTAAGATTGCGGTTCGGAATGCCACGGTATATCCGCCTATAGAGAAGTTAAGAAACTACCGATACAACAATTCTAATCTAGTGTGGCCTAGAGATAAGGCCCAGCAGACAGTTGTGGGCTCTCAATATAATGCCAAGTAAGGCCACAAGATTCGGATGTTGACCCCATATTGTAAGAGTGACGAAATTTCAATAGCAGACCATAATTAAGCGCATATGTTGTTGCTTCCAGAATGGGATGAAAATCCAATGAAATGATAAGAGAGGACAGGGAGATATCAAGAGACCGTAGAAGCGGTATATCATGTACAGTATGAAATTCACCAAAGCATGTCAGAAATTACGTATCGCTACAGAATTCGTATGTATTGTACGAAGTTATTCATATACATATATACAGAGCAATGTATATGCTATGAGCAGCTGCCAATAGGGTTACAATCACACGCACTGGTTAGCCGCTAGGAAGTATATACAGATTGCACTGCAGGAGCCCTCGCCAAAAAAAGAGAAGAGAAGAAGTGGGCAGGTTTGTGATATATGTATGAAGCCATAGAAACTGTCTCAGCTTCTATTATTGAGTTAATGTATTCTATATGTTTGTTGCCAGATCTAGGCTTAGAAGCTTACAAGAGTTAGTAACTAATCAGGTCAAGATGATAAGGCGCAGTTAGACGGTCTAACGACCAACTAGCGCCTGTATTAGCAGGGAAGCATCCCTAGAGATCAGTAACAGTATCGCATGCGCCAGAACCAGAATTAGAACCGAATAGGCATACTTCAGAGAGTAGCAATACCAGAATTATTTTTTTTCCACTATGTTAAGAGGTCGTACATCATTTTCCCACCCTTTGCAGGTGAGAGTCGACCTAGTCAACCTAGCAGTTATGGAACACCCTCATAAGTTACACAGCCATCCCAGCTAGGTAAGCCTGTGGGCACCCCAAGAAAGGGGCCAGACTTAGTCAAAGGATGCACTAGTACTTCAAATGGTTCTCATAAGATATTCAGATATGGCCCCAGCGTATGGCTAGTCTTTACGGAATGGCTCATAAGACCGAGAATTCAGAACAGTAGTATAATCTAAGGTACGCACAAGGCGTAAGAAATTGGTGTAGTACTCGCTAGCACAAAGGTTTACTTAGACAAAGAGATCGCAGACTCCCGTGAAGATCCGTAGATTGATCGCCCGAGAGTAAGTCCGACTAAGACTAGCTCTACAGTTGTTCAACTAGAATAACAAAGCAGTTAGATGTCCACAACTCCAGTTATGAATGAGCTACAGATGCTCGAGTAAGGACATTTAGGACATTGTTAGACTAATGCAATATTTGGGTCATTCAACCCGCCTATTCAAAGCTTACTCAAGGTTATGCAACAGATTTGATATTAGAGATCATGATCATTATCGAATCCTCTCGATCGTACAAAGGCGCAAGGTGCGTAGACGGTCGTCAGGTTATCCCAAAGATTAAATAAAGCCTTAGCACGCGCCAAAAGGCCTTAAAAGCTCTAGCTATATCATGGATTGTTCTGTTTCTTCTGACATGATAAGTTAGTATGACCGCCAACTATTAGCCAAGTTTTCTAAATATGAATATCTTGTATCGTCAAGAAGAGACAATGTGCACAAACGCCTTTAGCCATAAATCGATGGGAAGTTTGGCGTATTTGCAGCCTGAGCAGCGGGAGTTGGTCAGGGAGATGGCATCAATTAGCCAGCCTAGCCGTTCGTGGGGCAGAAATGAAGGACAACAGAGCGGTAATCTGCACACCGCCGTGTCGCCATTAGTTGTGGAAAGACGCAATATGAGGACCCCCCGACTTGGTCCAACTTAAGGACAGAATCCAGCATGGGAAAGCGCTGATTTCCAGATAACCGAGGATGAAATGATGCGATGTAAAGGCTGCCTCTGTGGTTCCGTATATTTCGTGGCTCCGCCAATGATTATGAACAAGGTACATTTGCGCCCGCTGGTCCTCTCCACCCCGCGCGACGAAAATGTACCATGATATCAAGGAGAATCACTCAGGCCGTGTATGAAAAAAAGAGAAATGCCTGAATTTGTAGCCTAGTGTCCTAACTACCAACAGGTAAAAGCGGAACACCGTGTAAACTGTGCAGTGTTGATTCAGACATAGTTGTTCCTCTCTCGAAATGGGAAGCAAGTGAATATGGATTTTGTGGCATGATTACCCCCCGCACTGCATAGACACGATTCATATGTGATATTGACAGGTTGACAAAATCAGCTCATTTCCCGCCAAAGGGAAAGCTACTTTCTATCAAGATTACGCTCGACTGTATATCGAGAAATAGTTAGATTACACTGAAAGCCGTATCTATTATCTCCGATGAGGAAAGGCACATAACCATTAGGCTTTGGCAGTCATTTCCAGAGAGGTCCGGGAACGCAGGAGTAACTTGGAACGCAACCTTCCACCAACAGATGGACAGCCGAGTGCACTATTCGTGGATGCCGAGGACATGCTACGGGCATGTGCTAGATTTTGGGGGTAGCTGACGAGCATTTTCCGTTAATTGAGTTTGGCTTATAATAATAGCTATCACTCAGCTATCCAGATGGCGCCCCTTCGAGGCATTATACAAAGCGAGTCGCCGGTTGGCCGGTTTGGAAGTAGAGAATCCGCTGATTGGGCCAGAAGATTATTCAACAGCCGCAGGAGAAGGTAAAGCTTATCAGAGAAACCCCTAATGATCGCATTGAGCCGCCAGAAATTCATATGCCGATGTGCGGCGCAGAGACATGGAATTCGATGTGAACGACCGGGTATTTTTGAAAGTATCCCCGGATGAAAGGGGTGATGAGATCCAGTAAAAAGGTAAGCTCACCCAAGATTTGTTGGGCCTTATCAAATTCGTCAAGGATAGGCCAAGTGGCAATGAGTTGAACTTGCCTCCTGCATCAGAACTGCTCATCCAATTTCTTCACGTATCTATGCTGAGGAAATGCACAGGGAGACCCATCCAGTGAGGGCCCCGGCCAGATATCCAAACATGTGGAAGAGCTGGCCTATGAAGAAGTTCCAATAGCTATCTGGATGCATGCATTTGTAGATTAAGAACTAAAGATATTGTGTCTGTCAAGTACCGTGCGTAACAGAATCGAGAGGAGATGACTTGGGAAGCCGAGGATGACATTGAATCCAGATATCCTCACTTGTTCCAAGCCCGGGCCAAAGACAGGTATGCTAATATTGTTATCTTATGCAGTGCCTTATAGTACATGTATAAATGAGAAAATCGATTTTAATCTATCATGTGAATACTATAGTATTGTGTGGAGTACCTGTATTGACTTTTCTCGCATTTCGTTTTTTTGGGATAGTCCATATTACAAGGGAAACCTCGAAATTTTCCTAGAAATAGTTGAGTAAGTTGAGAACTCCTAAAGTAGAAGTTTACATTCGAGGATGAATGTTCTTAAAGGGGGGAGAATGTTACACCCCGTACCTCGATACATAGATGGCCTATTCGCATGTTGGTTGCTATATTTGAAAGCCATACATGCTAGAAAAGGCCCGGGAAAATACTGACGAGAAACCTGTCGAACTATCAAGGAAGGAGCCGGGCAGCCCCTCCGCGATGGCAACGTGTCACGGAGGTGGAGCTCCATGCTGGCCTGGTGACACGTTGGCCCTGTCCAGAACAAGTATATAAAGCCCTACTTCTCGGTTTTAACTCTAAAACATTTTAATTTCTAGAGAACTCTGCGAGAGAACAGAGGAAGCACGCAAGGTAATAGTAAATTATCGCCCGATTACGCCGTCAAACGTAGTCCAAATCTAAATTAACCTCAGATACCGAGGTATTTAGCAGCAGGAGCATTCCTACGGATTTAGTTTCATACCCGAAGGCAAATCATCGTACATCGGGCTACAAGGTAAGGGAATTTCTCCAAATTAGTATCAATGTGCTCCTAGCCTTAAAGTAGAAGGTTTCTCCCTTCCGTACTTTCGAGAAATAGCAAGTTTTCGACCGTCTTTCGATAAGCCAAAGTTTGGGCTTATAAATGAAAGTGACGTTTCTTTCGTAATATTGATGTATTTAGTACCAATTGACATATATGTGAACGCAGCTTGGGAGAAATAGCCGAGTACTTACCGAGCTTCATTCGATACCGGATAACCTGAGGTTAAGGTATATAAAGCCAGTTTCTTTGAAAGTTAGGAGCCGTAGCTCTGTATATCATAGTAAACTCCGTAATAGAACCTCGGAGTTGAATATTGAGTATTGTGCAAAGTTCAAAAGAAGTCCGGTTTGCGTTGTTATATCGTGCATCTGCATCTCGAAAGTTAGTAGCATGCGCCAAAATGGCGAGTTAGCATTCCACTAGTATAGCCCAGTATGTGATTAGCAAGCATGTTTTAGAATAATATGACAGAGATTTAGTAAAATCAGACAAAACACAGATAGTATCTCGGCTACGATTAGCTATCTGCATTGCATGATATCTTGGCTACAGACAGCCATACGTATGCATAGTATCTTGGCGCGATTAGCTATGCAAACTCTAGATAAAGATCACAGATTTAGTATGGTAAAGTAGTATGAGAATCAGTATAACACAGAAAGATCAGAATAAGAAATCGACTCCGATAGTATTTTTCAGCTTAAACATGCTTGCTATTTATGTGCTTATTGATTGTTGAGACTTGGTGTCGGAGGGCACCCTTTTTGAGCGTCCTCGCCGCTCTTGGGTTGGTACGGTCACACCGAGCGGATGGGTTTACGTCACTCCAAGGAGTGGCATGCCGTCCCTGGTTTGGACGAAGATGGGATGAAGTGTTCTATATCGTAGCCGACAAGATACAAGACAGAGAAGTTCTCGTTGTGCGCAAGCGCCTGGTGGAACAAATTATACGCTTTCAGTTACAGATAGTTATAGGAGTCCTCAGGACTTAGACACGGTTATTTGTATCTGAGGCTATGGCCTGAGCCGGAGACCCATGGGGCCGCGAGAGGTTCTCGTAGTTGGGGAAGCAGCGAGTGGGAGGACTTATTTTGGCCGGTTTGACCAGGTATGTGGATTTGTTGTTTGGCGCCATCCGCCTGGGGTTCGTATTGGCTCTTGCTTGCTATATATATACGTATTTATGTGGCTAATAGATGCCAGCCGCCTGCCTACAAGTATGCTCCTACCCTATCACAGTACAGAAAAGCCCGATCTGGGCCATACGCTCTTACAGATTCAGTTATCTCCTGCTATTCAGAATTGCTAGTTATGTTATTTGTATTCAGTTGTATTCAAGATGCTTGCATACTAGCATTCTCGCGGGTACCGACGCCCATTGGGGCGCTGTATTACTTACTTGCAGGTATTAATAGACGAGGAGGCGATCCTCGCATTCCAGCCAGCTATTGAGCCACGCCTCCTGTCATCCGGAGCTTGATATTCAGAGGTGTAGTTCATTTTCTTTTGTTGTATAGCATGGGTAGGTCGGGGCCCTGTCCCGATCATTTTTATCAAAAGACTTTAGAGGCTTGCAGATTGTATTTGTATATCTCCCTGTGGTTAGTTGAGCCGGTCGTGGGGGGTCGTGCGTTTGTGTAGTTGTTAGTATTCTATTTGTGTTGGCCAGGTGGAGCCATAGTTCGAGCCAGCAGTGGTGACCTTGCCGGTCACGTAGTTGGTCTCAAGATTCTCATGTTGGAGTTTCGTATGACTAGACAGCAGATGGTGGCCTTGACGGCCCGGCATAGGTTCCTTGTTATGAGTATGTTCGGTTAGCTGTTACATATACAGGTGCGGCTATAGGCCCAAGCCGGCCGGAGGCCGATTAAGGGCCGTTATATAGCCCGTTGTTTTAAATCTCGAGATAGAGTCGCCGTGCACCGGATGTGCTTAGGCCCACCCGCTTAGCAGTCCAGGTCCTTCTAGGGCACCAGGTGCCGTCATGCTCCCCCAAGGCGGGGCGTGACATAACCCAGGTTATAATGGCACGGTCAACCGGTAGGCGCTGCACCTATGAACCCTAATGGGGGTGCCGCGACAAGGAGAGTGAGACTTCACTAGAATGAACCCGCTAAAGTTTCATGGTTCCAAAGTGGATGAGGATCCACAAAGGTTTATTAAGGAGATCCAAAAGATTACACAAATTATGGGGATCTCAGGAGAGGAGAGTACAAATTTGGCCTCTTATCAACTTAAGGGGGTAGCTCACATTTGGTTTCGACAAAGGAAAGGCAGTTGTCTGGATAGGTGCGTATTCTTAATGATTGAGATGAGTTCATGACAACCATATGGGCACGTTCTTTTCCCTGAGAGATGAGGAAAAAGACAAGGTTGCTGAGTTTACAAATCTGGAAGCGTAACATCATGTTGGTTCGTGGAGTATGCTTTGAAGTTTACTTAGTTATCGAAGTACGTTCCGAAGATAATATCGAGCCAAGGACTCAAATGAGTAAGTATGTATAGAGGTGTCAAATTTAGTGGTCAAGAAGTATAGGACCTCTATGCTCATCAGTGACATGGATATCTCTCGAACATGATTCATGCCTTCAACAGATTGAGCAGGAGAAGTTGAAGGAGAAGAAGAGGGAGACCAAGAGGGCTAGGACAAAACACTTTGAGTACTCCTAGCAAAGGACCGGTGGCATACCGTGTGTAGACTCAAATATAGGTCAACATCCCCAGCTCCATCATCAACTAGTTTTCCATCTAGGCCTAGAGTTGATTAGAGAGGTAAAGCATCGAGCTCTAAAGGTTAGAGGAGCATGTCATGAGAGCTGACTTTCTCGGCTTGTAGAGCGTGTGGTAAGAACCACTTAGGATAGTTCTTGGTTGGCTCAAATACTTGTTTCAGGTGTGATAAACCTAGTCACTGGCTTAGAATTTATCCTTTAGCCAGACAGGGTAACGGTAGAGGCCGTGCCCCGGCCATTTCTTCAATGCCTTCGGCAAAGGATTCTCTAAAGTCGGTTTTAGGCAAGCTCCAAAACAAATTTATGCATTGTCATCTTTATAGAACAAGAGAGAGCTCACCAAATGTGGTTACTGATGTTATAAGTTTTTCATTTTGATGTTTATGCATTACTAGACCCAGTGGGCCACATTATCCCTTTGTATCACTTATGTTGTTATCAGTTTTGGTGTTAGTCCCGAAATCCTCTAAAATCCTTCTCAGTCTCTACTTCTTTTAGTGAGTTAATTATAGCCTGATTGGTATGCAGAAATTGCCCTATAACCATTCTTTAGAAAGTCACCACAAATCCTGGCTTGGTAGAGTTATATATGACCGACTTTAATATTATCTTCTGCATTGGTTGGTTGTATTCTTGCTAGGCTTCAGTTAATTATAGAACCCACCGTGAGAGTTTCAATTTTCAAATGAACCAGTACTTGAGTGGAAGGGTAGTTCGACGGTGCCTGTATGCCGCTTTGTCTCTTACCTTAGGACCGTAAAGATGATATTCGAGGTTGTGTATACCATTTAGTTCGGCTAAGGATTCTAAGTCCGAAACCCCAACTCTTCGCCTAGTCATGGTTATATGTGAATATCAGGAGGTGTTCCTAGATAATCTACCACGAGTCCCTCTCGAGCTAGAGATTGACTTTGGTATCGACCTTCTCTTTGATATGCAGACCATATCCATTCCTCTCATGCACGGAACCAGCCGATCTTAAGGAGTTGAAGAATCTCTTAGATAAGGGCACGAATGGATTTATGGTGTAATATGATGCCTCTAAATTCAGTCTTGGGTGTGTGTTGATGCAGCATGGAAAAGTCATTAGTTACGCCGAGACATTTTAAGACTCATGAGAAGAATTACTCGACGATGACCTTGAGTAAGCGGTGGTTTTTCCTTAAAGATTTGGAGGCACTATTTGTAAGGGTTGCATGTGGATGTATTCACAGATCACAAGAGCCTTCAGTATGTGTTTACTCAGAAGGACCTGATTTTGTAGCAAAGGAGATGGCTTGAGCTTCTCAAAAACTATAACATAAGTATCCTTTACCATTCGGGCAAGTTCAATGTAGTAGCAAATGCTCTTAGTAGGTTTTCCATGGAAAGTGTGTTCCATGTTGAGGATGCGAGGAAAGAATTGGTGAAGGATATCTATCGGCTTGCATGCTTGGGGGTTTGGCTCATCGATTCAGTAGATGGTGGTGTTATCATGTGAATAGTGTAGAGTCTTCTTTGGTGTCGGAAGTTAAGGAAAGTCAAGATGAGGATCCCATTTAGTGAAGTTAAAGGAAGTAATCCAAAATAAAAAAGTGGAGGTTTCTCCCAAAGATGGAGATGGTGTACTCAGATATCTAGACCGACTATGCTTCTTCAAGGTAGATGACTTGAGAGGAGAAGATGCTAGAGAGGCTTACGCCTCTCTATATTCTGTCCATCCAGGTGCCATCAAGATGTACCATGATCTATGGGAAGTCTATTGGTGGAACAACATGAAGAAGGACATTACAGAGTTTGTGGCTAAGTGTCCGAACTGCCAATAAGTGAAGGTTGAGCATCAGAGGCCGGGAAGTATGCTAAGATAATTTAATATTCCTACTCAAAAGTGGGATGAGTTTAATATGGACTTCACTATAGGTTTTCCAATGTACGCACTAACAAAGATGATTCTATAAGGGTGATCGTGGATCGGAGACTAAGTCAGCATATTTCGTGCCATTAAGACTACGGATTCAACCAAATATTATGCTAGGCTTTACATTGAGAATTATTCTTAGTTTCATGGGAATCCACATTCATCATCTCGTATAGGGTACTCAGTTCACTTTCTCAGTTCTGGAAGTCATTTTAGAAGGGTCTTGTACTATATCAAGTTAGCACAGCTTTTCACTCGCAGATGGGTAGTCGTGCCGAGCTGACCATTCAAACTCTTAAGAACATGTGGAGAGCTACGATTGATTTCAAGGGTAGTAGGGATAATCACTTGCCTCTCATCAAGTTTTCCTACAACAACAACTACCACTCCAGCATCTAGATGGCTCCATTTTGAGGATATTTATAGGCGGAGATGTAGGTTACCTATTGGATAGTTTGAGGTAGGTGCGCCATGTTCATAGGACTGCATTCAGCTTATGAGGCTCTAAAGAAGGTTTAGCTCATCCAAAAGAGGTTGGAAGACAACCTCTGTGAGTTGTCGAAATCATATGCGGATGTTAGAAGAGAGAGCTTGAGTTGAGGTTGATGATTGGGTGTTTCTGAAGATGTCACCCATGAAGGGAGTTATGAGGTTAGGTAGGAAAGGGAAGCTTAGTCCCCATATCTTGGTCCTTGCTGGGTGATTCCGACGCGAGTTGGCAATGTGGCTTAAGAGTTAGAGTTTCCCGTAGTTAGCATAAGTGCATCCAGTTTTCACTAGATTTTATTCTGCTCCAACTTCAGCATAATTTTGGTGAATTCTCATCATCTAAGGACGCGCTTTTGATGTATTTCCTTTTATGTCATTTCGCCAGACTTAGTGGAGCTAGTTGGGGGTTGTCCCATCACTGTCGTATGAGTAGAGGCTTTCAGACATAATGCGTGGTGATACTCAGCTATATGATTTGTAGTCCTCGTTTACATCTCTAATAATCCTAGACTTCCGCTTATGATATGTTATATGATTGTTTCTTTCGCTTATGCTCTAAATTGTTATGAATGTGCATGGGTCGGGCCTTTTGACCATTCGTGACTTAGGTCCATGTTACTTTCGGGATCTATGCTTGGGTCGACATTCTTTGAGAGTTTTGGGTGAGTAATTTCTTGACCTGGGAATATCCAACCACCCAAGGTGAGTCTTTATGGTTATTTTATGTTAATTACAACTAATTAACACTAGTATTAACCCCCATAAATGTTGAAAATTGTTAGATTTCATCCAAATTTGAAGAAACCTCAAAAATACCATTGAAATGAAGATCTACAAGATTTGACTTCTAAGAGGTAATCTTACTACTTAATTTTCATATATTGTGTATAAATGAAAATATAACAATTGATTTGGAGTAAAAATAACAATTTACTTGAATTATTAGATAAATTCTAGAAATGAATCTTGTGAATGAGATTAAATAGTTGATAATATCGTCAAACACACGCAAGCACACGTGGTCATCAAGTAATATAGAACGGTGAAGTCCTGACATCTACCCACAAAACTCGATTGATTAATTTCTTAAGTTTTGAACCTTATTTCACTATTCAGAAAATACAAGTAAAATGGGAAAATGATTCTGGATTATTCTACGAACTTTGGAAATTAAATTAAGAAATAAATTGCTTGCAAGAGTTTGTGATTCAAATGATGATAGAAATCTAGGCTCTTGGCACGTTTGCTTTCAAGTTAAGTTCTAGGATTCAAATACACTAGAAAACATTCTTCTAAGATTATTAGTTGCAAGTTACGAACTCACTTCTCATCTATTCTCCCGAATATTTGAAAGGTGATCAATCTAATTAAGCAATTCTAAATCAAGTAAGTATAAACAACCTGAAAAGAAATTGAAAGCCTAGTATAAAATGAATATTCAAATACAACACCAATCACTGGCTAAACCTTATACAAGAGTTTGTCCACCATGCTCAAGTGCAAACCGTTAAATTCATCATCTCATCAATAAAAGTTAAAGTAAATAAGAAAAATCTAGAAGAAAATAAATTTCTGTCTCTCTCCCAAAAGACTGCGTACAATTGATCAATATGTTGAAAAGATTCCTAACAGATGCCTAGACTAGGTATTTATAAGCTAGGTAATAAATGACTTTTTGCCCTCAAGTAGTTCATCTTTTAGACTTAGAAAATTCGTCCGGGGACAGGCCCCGGTGTGCCGCACTACCCATCTCGCCAAAATTGGCTTGAATTTCCTTTAAAGTTTGGTCTCAAGCACTCACCATCCATCTTGCTAAGGTGTTAGTCAAAATTCTGCAAATTCTGACTCCGGTATGCCGCTTCGCTAATGGACCACAAGTAGTTAGAAAATTTTCCTAAGTATGAAACCTCTAGCATGCCGCACCACCTGTCCTCACTCAAGGTGTTGATAAAAAAATTCTTCTAAAAAGTTCGAGCTCTAGCGCGCCACGCTAGCCATAATACCAACTTGGAGCACAATTTCCTCTCGAAGTTTGGTGGCCGGCACGCCACGCCATCTATCTCACTGTGCTGACTTTTCTCGAATTCTTCTTCTTTCATACCTTGGACCATTTTATCTTTTTTCCATATGTCACCGCTAAAATCATCTAAATAAATATTTGTTAGCTCATTTAACACGTACATTCATGAAATCATGCATTTTATAAGGATAAACATCTCAAAATGAGTGTAAAAGATGGGTGGTAAAGTAGTGACAAATGAAGGCTAAGAATATGCCCAACATTACCACCTCATTTAAACTATTGTTCGTCCTCGAACAATCTTTACTTATATGCACAGACACTTCTTTTCACACCACTTGTCACTCTATCAACTCTCACTCATGCAACTAGAACAGAACACATGACTATGGTTCATCAATTCAAACCAACCACAACATATATACAAAGAAGTTCTTCATATTCAAAACTACATACCTTTACAATTGACTCATCTTTTTCAAAACAGGGCCAACATGTTTAAGTATGAAAAATGTAGCACATAATACACCGATCCTGATCAACTTATGCCCTCACTTATTTAGTGATGTTCCTTCCCTCATGTTATCAGTCAAAGTTTCAACATAGTAATCAAGGCACATTCACTCTCACAAATGATATTTCATACATATGCAAATACCAAAGGCTTTCCTCTTATGTACAATTAGATTACTTAATCACTTCAAAAAGAGTAAGATCATAAGGACTTTTTCTGGTTGTAATGTCGACTAAGGATAGGAATGATTTTCTCTCATAGTGGCTACCAATCATAAGCACTTTAAGACATTTTCATTTCATCTCCTTTTGTCCACCTCTTTTCTTCTTACCGCTTACCTTTTCTTTCACTAATCCCCTTTTTTTTTTCTCATACCCCTCTTTATACTACTTGATTGCTAGTTTCTGCATATAAGTTCAAAAAGAATAATCATCCATTAAAAGTCTTTCATTTATTTTCTAGTAGCAAGTAAACATGTTATTTCGTGTGGGTACCCCTCTCTCCTATTTTCTCATCTTGTCATTACATTTTTTCTTTATTTCTTTCTTCTAACTTTTTCATTTCGGTGGAACCTTCATTCTTAATTCTCAAAGTTCCTTGGACTATCTTTGGATAAAAAATTTCTGAAGGTCCCACAACAAAGTGAATAATCTTCTTTTGTGGCTAAGAAGAAAATTAAGGCTAATGGCTCAACGGAGTTAACTAGGGACAATGTCTGTGAAGGTACAACAACAACGGACAAAATGGATTTTTCAAAGAAATGCCTTAATCATATCTTACCTCTTCAGCAACTAGCTATCATATGGCATACTTAGACAAGTTTTAGATGTTACACTATGTACAAACCAATAACTCAAGCTCACCCCTGCGGCATCATGATCTCGGAGTTAGTTTCTTATGGACACATATCCACCCAATCATATTGAATGAACTTTCATTATTAATCCGTAAAGTCTATTTTTTTAAGTCAAGTTAAAGAACCTATGCGTCTCTAGTGGAATTGTACCTCTCTATGCATTCATGATGAACACTGCTTCTAGCTTTTTCAAGTGGAGTATCAAGAGCACAATTGGTGGTTTTTTGACTTCATCCTAAAAAATGAAAATATAATGTTAACTAATTTTTCTAAGATGGTCATCCGTCTATCATTGGGGAGGTTACTATTCCTATGAAAAACATTAAAAAAATTGGCTCTCAATTAACAAAATAAAACAACTACGTGTATTCTAACAAGCATATAACAGCATAAATTTTCAACAAATATCCATATAACCTCAGTAGTTATGAGTCTACCTCCAATATTCAAACAAATAAACATCCTAAATATGTGGGCTTCCAATCATCCCGAGCATTGCGCTCGCTGGAGTAAGGATGGTGTTGATGAGATGCTGGCTCCTTGACTTTTGTGACATCAATCATTTTTCCTACCAAGTTCTCGCTAGGTAGATGAAGGTCCGTTTCCTCTTCTCAATGCCAATCTCTCACAAGAACTAAGTCAACAAGTCATAATGTGAGCCTCCATCAAGAGCAGTTATCTCTGGATTGCCTCATGTTGTCCCTCAAGCACTATGCCAAAGTTAATTGACAGCTCCTTCATCAACATATATACATCACGCTCACTCGCCCGAGTGACCTCCATGGTGTTTGTCCTTGGGAGAAATACAAACTTGCACTATCTGACCCAAACTTTGGCCTTCTTAGTCAAGAAGGAGAACGAGTATTAAAATAAGTGTCATTTTCACCTCTCGTGCACCACAGATGAATGCCTCCACACAAAGTGTGGCAAATGTCACGGTATGGGGGCTTCTCAAGCATCATGAAATATATCTCTGGTTCCACCACTAGCGTGCCAAGGACGCATTGAAAGACCTAGCAAGAAATGAACCACTTGTCCCCACACCTTGATATTTGTGCTCTATCCATATGAGGTATTTCAATTTACATAAAATTCCCTCACTAGGGTGAGGTTTCACTCCTCTAGCTCACCAAACACGTACCCAAGCCCCAACTATCAGATGGTGTCCCGAATAGTGGGAAACCTGGGCGCCGTACGACCCTCAACAATCAATACTAATATTTATCAGAACTATGAGCCCATGCTCCCCACGACCTTGGTTCCAAACTCTCCTAGCAGGCGGTGCCTTTTAGGCTAATGAGCTCGACGCAATCCCTTCTTGAGCCTTTGAACCCCTTTGCTAACAACTGCTACTTCCCTTCCCCTTTGTTCCGTTTGTGATGCCATATTACCTGCAAACAACAATAACCTTACAAAATTAGTTCATTATTGTCAAAGGCTAGCGAATTAGGTGTAAGAGGTGAAACACGATCCTTACACTTAATTCGCTAGCATAATTATGAGAATTTATCAAATAGGGTACTCAAACATCCCTGCTTCTCATTCCAAATCTCATCAACCTAAATTATTCATCAACTTTACACTACAAAACCATGCCTATGATTTTCCCTCACACCCCTCTTATTATTTATTTATTTATTTTTAAGAGTGCTTCAATTTAGCCATTCACTTCCCTTCTCAACTCTTACTTTACCATTCACAACAATCCAAGTATGGAAGTATTCAAAATAGATTCAACTAACAACTAATCATGATTCACTAACTTTATCAATGAATTAACATGAATTTTTCAATAACCCAATATTTTCACAATTCAAGAATCACAATATTCAAGCAATTTCTTCCTCCGCAAAAGTACTCCAATTCACTAATTTCATGAAATTTCTCTACAACCTATTCATTACCCTCTTCATATCCACAACTCTAAACCACCCAAAATTCAATCAAAACAAGCAACACAATCAAGGATATAACATTATTATGGAAGAACATATGAGATATAAGTCATAAAAACTCACATTATGAAGTTCAAGATTCTTACCAAACAATGGTGATTTTTGAGTTTTGAAACTTGGGGAAGAAAGTGTACGGGAGCATGATTACAAAATTAAATACCAAAGGAGTGAAGAAATTTACTTACTTGAGTTGAAGAAGTTTGCTTCACCAAGTTTTTTGGAGAAGACAACAATGGGGGAAAATGAGAGGGATTACGGCCTAAGAGAGAAGGAGAGAGAAAATTCTCTTTTTCTGATATTTTAGAGAGATAAGATGAATGGAAATTTAAAAGAAGATGGGTCATGACTTTTATTAAATTAGAGTCCTTGGGTTGGATTTGACCCATGACCCAAAAAAAAAAAATGTTCATTGCACATGGAGCAGCGCGCCACCCATTGCACCCTACATTTAAAAAAATTCTTGGTGAATTGGGACTGGCACGGGTGCGTCAGCCAGTACGACAACCTGAAAAAAATTCTTTTTAGAAACACCCGGCGCCCACGCTGTATTTCTCCCGATCTAGAATTTTTCTAACCCTTTCTCTGACACCTAAAACACCAGTCTGTCTCTACAAAATAAGTATGTTAGAAAGATGGGTTGACTCCCACCAAGTTCCTTATTTTATAGTCGTGGGCATGCACACATTTAATTGGGTTGCCTCCTGCACTAATTTAACGTCACGGTGCGATGTAAGACTTCTCACCCTCCACCGAGGGAGATGATTAGTAACCTCGATCTCCCGTTGATTCAACTCGAAACACATATTGCTCAATGACCTTCTTAGAATTTCTTGGCTCCATCATTATGCTCATCTTAAACTCCTCATAGTGAGGTGGCAACTCTTGTTGCTCAATACATCAAAAAACGCCTCCTAACCATCCACGGTCATTGATATCTTGCCTAACTTCACTCTTATGATCGCATCGCCAGGCCAAGAATCCTCTTCCAAAAATGATGGGGAACTGCTTCTTGCCGCCTCATAGTCAAGGATGATAAAGTCCACTGGTAGGATGAAATAGTCCCACTTTGATCAACACATCTTCACTGGGGATGCCTTTGGGATAAGTGATGGACCCGTCAGCTAACTGCACTATCACTATGTGGGACGTGGTTCTCGTAACCCTAAAGTTCTAAAAATGACGCAGTATGAGAGTGATGCTTACACCTAAATCGTACAATGTTGATCCAACCTCTCGGCTTTCAATTATGACTGGAATAGTGAAGCTCCTGGGATTTTCTACAAATTTCTTCAATCTTATTTTGAACCGGGAATTACACTCTTCTCAGTGTGAGAGCTACCGTTTTCAAACTATGTGAGCCTTCACTTATTTGCCACAATATCCTTTATACACCTGCGTGCTTAGGAACCTCTTGCAACAACTCTACCAATGGTAGATTCACATGTATCTACATCAACATATCAAGAAACTTCTTGCCAAGCTGCATCCTCCTTCTTCTTTTTGTATCTCTATGGAAATGGAAGGGAGGTCTAGCTTCCACCACTTTTGGATATGAATTACTTGACTCACCAACCTCCCCATGGACTTTGCAACCCGCTCTATCTCTACCTTATTATCTCCGGTATCACTCCACGCAACTCCTTACCACTCAAGCAAGAAGAGATTGTGCCGACATTCTCCTTGGGGTTCTTCTCAAAGGTTACTTGAAAGTGCCCCTTGGCGGCCTATATTTGACCGCTGAAGGGCCAATTGCCCATTTGCCTTCCAACTCATGGGATTGACTTCTGCATCTTGTTAACAACCCGAGTTTGCCGAACCATCCACCGATTCATGGTCTCCTCTAAAGAATTGCTATGTTGCCGTCCCGAGGTCTCTAGAAGTTGCTCCGGGGTCATGAAAGTTCTAATTTCCTCCCCATGAGGGTTAGATGCATTCCTATTATCCCCGATTGTAACTGTTTCCTACAAAACTCTACTCACGACCTATTGCCCACACAAAATAAATAGATTCTAGGCTTAGTGGACAACCTAAATACACATGACCTTCTCCACACGCTTCACATGATGCATGTGAAGTTCAAACTTGCCGAACTTGATGAACCTTACTGCAACCTGTGTGGTCACTAACTCATCGATCACATTCACCAACTGACTAATATTTGCCCGGATTGTTGATACACCATCAACTTTAAGTTTCCCTGGGACTTTGGTTTTTGTAAAACCTTCATTTCGAATCTTGATAATCTTGGTCTAATCCATACTGTAGAGATTCAACAAAGCCTCTACTCATCGTAGCTTTTGGACAAGATTTGCCTCTGTGCGGCGGTCTCCAATAAATCTTAGATTCTAGCTTCAGCCCTTCTATGAAGTTGTGCCAATAATCTTCTTTGACTGCATATGGTGCGAACAATCTCGCAAAGTATCCTTGTATCTTTCCCCAAGCCCGAATAGGTCTCCTCTGAATTTTCCCAACAAATCCCGAGACTTTCCTCTCAACTCCTTCATTCTCCTCAAAGAGAAAAACCTATTTATGAACTTGTTGGAAAGAGCTCTCAGTAGTAATGGACCAAATTGGCCTATTCTAAGCCACTCCTTCACTTCTCCAATCAATGAAAACAGAAATAAAATGAACTTAACATACTCATATGAAATATTTTGGTAGTGAAAATTCTCATTAAGTTCCACGAACATCATCAAATTCCTGTATCCTACGTGTGGCTTGCCATGATATTGATAAGTATTTTAACCAATCACACGATTACCTCCTTCAACTCAAAATTTCCAATGATGGTCGGCTTGATGATCACTTTGGAAGCGTTCTCCTAGTTTGGCCTTCCAGCGTGTTCTAGCACCGGAATCCCGTCTTGGTTGTTTTCGCGCTTTCTCATTTCCCTCCACTTGCTAACTGATGAGAAGTCCTTTCACTTCTGGATCAAAGTGAGCGAAGGATTGTCCCCACTTAGTAGATGGCATACACTAAATAAACACCACCTGAAACTTTCAACAACCAACAACAATGTAAAAGCGAAATAGTGTAATAAAAATCCTAACTACAAATAATCAATCTATTTGTCTTACAACGCACCAAAATTGCTGTCGCGTGCACGTGGTTGCCGCAATATAGGAAGGTGAAGTCCCGATTATTGTACCCATAGAGACGACAGATTAATTGATAATTTGAACTTTTATTTCACTATTCAGAAACACATAAAATGGGAAAAATAATTTTGGGATTATCTTTACAAACTTTGGAATTAACTTAAGAACTAAATTCGTTTCAAGAGTTTGTAATTCAAATGATGATAAAATCTGCAGTCTTGGCACTTTTGCTTTCAGTTGAGTTCTCAGGATCCGCATACGCTAGAAAACATTCTTCTAAGATTGTTAGTTGCAAGTTGCAAACCTACTTCTCAATCAGTTCTCCCGAATAGCCAAAATCCGTCCATGAACCTTAACTCCTATCTCTATAAGCAGGAGAAATATGAGATAATGCTTGAAGCTACTTGGTTCAATTCCGAATAGATTGCAAGGTATATTTATTTCTTTAACAACAAAATCAACTCTGAACTATTGAACAAGATAATTGAAACATATTCCTATGCTTTCTTTTAACCTCATTAGTTTCTCTTCCAAGTTCGACAAACGAGCCAACAGATAATATTTGAAAGGTGATCAATCTAATGAATAAACATGAAATCAAGTAAGCATAAACAACCCTTTGAAAAAGAAGAATTGAAAGTCTAGCATAAATGAATATTCAAATCCATAACCATCATCCATGGACAAAAACCCCAAAACAGAGTTTGTAATCCATTCATATTCAAGTGTAAAACCCAAAGAATTCATCATTCAATTAACAAAGTTAAAGTAAAGAAGAAAACCTAAAAGAAATGAACTTCTTCTCCCCAAAAAAGATCGCATACAATTGATTCAATTTCGCTGAACACATTCCTAACAAATTCCCTAGACTAGGTGGTATTTATAAGCTAGGTAACAAAATGACTTCTTTTTTCCTCAAAGTAGTTCAGCTTTTAGACATAGAAAATCTATCCCGGATGTGCCCTGGCGCGTTGTACCACTCATCTAGCCAAACTTTGGCTTCTGGAATTTCTCCGAAGTTTGGTCTCGACGCACCGCACCAGCCATCTCACCAAGGTGTTAAATAAAATTATGTAAATTTGGGAGCTGGGAGCCGCTTCTGCCAATGCACCAGAATGTTGGAAAATTTTTCCAAGTCTGGAACCGGCGCGCGCCACTCACCCGCCAAGGTGTTGATAAAAGATTCTTCTAAAGTTCGAGCTCTAGCATTCCACGCCAGCCATAGCACCAACTTGAGCATACTGGAAGTTTGTGGCTGGCGCGCCACGCCGCCCTTTCTCACCGAAAAGGTAAATATGCACCATTTGTTAGACGACGAAAGTATATATGTACCATTTATTAAACATTGAGGGTATATGTGCATCATACTTAACGTAGGGGTATATCCGCCTAAAATCACAAAGTTGAGGGGGTATATTTGCCTTTTTTCCCTAAAATATTTGTGGGGTGTATTGGAGAATACTGGCATTGAGAGGAAATTTGATCATCGCATTATTATTTTGAAGCTTGAAATGATATAATAATGCTTACTTGAGTTAATCACATTGAGATGATTTGAAAATAGCTCTGAATAATGAGCCTGAATGAAGAGGATCTTGACTACAACTGTGAATGCTTGAATAACATCTAAAAAACTGGCACTCAGCTTAGATTAGAACACGGCATATAATGCGTAACTCACAGCATCGCGATCGGCCTATAGCACCTGTAAATGGTTTACTATACCAGTGGAAATATATTATAGTAAGAATCTGTGCAAGTCGACAATACCATGCGTCTAGTTATCAGAACTGTCATAAGAATATCAGATAACTACGTGACCGGCAAGGTCACTACTATCGGGACAGGCTCTACACGCCAACACACCGAATAAGCAACAACTAAAACAAATGCACGGCCTCTCACACGACCGCTAACTCACCGTGATATATATATACAATCAAGTAAGCCTCTATGAGTACGGAGAAAATGATCGGGACAGGGCCCCGACCTACCCATACTCGTACAAAAAAGAAAATGAACCACCTTCGAATATCAAGCTCCGGATGACAAGAGCCGATGACTCTATAGCCGGCCGGAATCATGAGGGACGCTCCTCGTCTATGAGTACCGCAGTAAGTAATGCAAACATTTAATGGGCTGGCATTTCATCGGTACCGAGTATGCAAAAGCAACTGAACACATCCTAATAATAACAACATAACTAGCAACTCGAATAGCAAGAAATAACTGAATCTGTAAGAATCACAGCCGAGTCGACTTTCTTGCATCGTGATAGGGCGTGGAGCGTACTGGGCTGCCGTGCGTATGCTATCTATTAACTAATATACAACACATAAATACATATATATATATTATAGTGTAACCAATGCCTACTTTCATAAGTCGGATGGTGCCAACCAATCAAACAATCTATATACCCCTACCTGTGTCAAAAAGAACTAAAAATAAGTCACTCCACTCATCTATTAACTACGAGCACCTCTTACCGCCCTCGGCCCTGTAGCTCGGGCTATGGCCTTCCGATATAAATAATCGTGGTTCAGTCCGGAGGACTCCGTACCGTATCTGTAATCGGTAACTGTATCTGAAATTGCTCCCCGGGCGCATGCGCACAATGTGGCAACCGTATTGTAATGCTGGATCACTGATATGGGGAAAGCCATCCCATCTTCGTCCTACTGGGACGGCATGCCACTCCTTGGAGACGTAAACCCACACGCTCATTGGGCTACTAGTTTACTAACCTGTGGGCGTGCGAGACGCTCAAAAGGTGCCTCAACACAATCAAGTCTCAAACAATCAATAATCATATATATATATATAGCAAGTATGTTTAAACTAAAAATAATATCTACCTGATTTCTTATATCGAACTTCTACGATATACCGATTCTCGTCCCGCTTTACCACCTGGGATCTTTATCTCGATCGCATGGCTATTCAGAGCTGCATACTATCCGATCAGAGTGGTTATATTGCAGCCAAGATATCATCTCGACTATATGGATATACCAGTCACATACTGTCCGTCTGCCCGATTTACTTACTAACTTTTATTCTAATATGTCATATTATTCTAAAACATGCTTGCTAAACACATAATCGGCTATACTGAAATTGAAATGAAAAACTCGCCATTCTGGCGCCGCTTTACTAAACTTTAACAATACGGTATAACAACGTAAATGTGTTTATCGAATCAAATAAAACTAAATATTCAACTCCGAGAATTCTATTACGGAGTTCACTGAATTATGCTAGGCTAGAGTACTAACTTGCCGAAGAAACTGGCTTTGCTGGCTACCCAACTCCGGTTATTCGATCTAACGGACGAAGCTCGGCCAGCATTCCAGCCTATTTCTCCCAACCGCATTCACATATATGTCAAATTAGAACTAAATACACCAATATTCTCGAAAGAAAACGTCACTTTAGATATTTATAGCCCAAACTTTGGCTTATCGAAAGACGATCAAAACTTGCTATTTCGATAGTCCAGAAGGGATAAATGCTTATTTTAAGCCTGTGGTCGTATTGACACTAATTTGGAGCAATTCCACTTACCTTAGGCCTGCAGAGCGATGATTTGTCGGCCACTTTCATAAACCAAATCCGAGGAATGCTCCTCGCTGCTAAATACCTCGGTATCTGAGGTTAATTTGAGTTTGGACCGGTTTGGCGGCATAATCGATTGAAAATTATCAAAGGAACTCGTCGTCCTCGGTTTCTACTCTTCTCGGGAAATTTTTGAAGTATTATGAAATAAACCGAAGTTGGGGGCATATATATAATTGGGACTATAAGTCGCATTCAGGGAATGCAATTTATAAGTTGTACTTCCTGAAATGCGATTTATAAGTCGCATTCCTCCGGAATGCGATTTATAAGTCGCATTTTGCTCGCGACGCGCCGACTCTGGCGCTTGAACCGATCTTTCCTCGGCCTTTTCCTAGCATGTATGGCATTCTAAAACTCTTAACCAACATGCAAATAGGCCATCCATGTGTCGGGAATTTTATGGGGTGTAACAATAAATGTGCGTCCATTCTTGTGATAGAAGCTTCAAAACCGTTAATAACTATCTAAATAAAACCTAATGCTTTCACACACAAACAACTTCAATTTTGTAAGAACTCGATCTAAAATCGCCTCTTCTCCTTCTCCTTCTTCTTTCTTTTGACGTTCAGTTTCCGCTTCTGTTGCTTCTGGAATTTCCTCCCAACTAATTTATTTATATTAAATTTAATTGAGGTTATTTTTCAACTAGACTTAACTGAGATAAAAATTGGGGATTGCATGTAGATACAACTCCTATATAATTGACAATTCTTAATCCAAAATATATAAAATTTGAGGTATAATTGAATAAAAAAATTTGGCAAATATGTAAAGACTACGTTTATAGGAATCTAATATTTCTTTTTCCTAACGTAATTACGCTTTGATAAGCATTAAATATTTAAATTCTATTTTAACTTGTATATAAAAGAATATTAATTGTTTCTTCTTTTTAGTCTTTTAAAATAGAAAGTGTTGCGTATCTATAACAATATTTATTTTTCTATATTATGTAACCTAACTGTAATCAAAAAGTTCTAGTGACTCTAAGATTCATTGGCAAACTCAAAAATAATTTAAAAAGATATCGATCTTTCACATTTTATCCAAGATAGTGGAGAATGAAATGTAAACAACATGTTTGTAGATTATACCAATAGCAATACGTATATTGATTTTATTGAATTCATTCAAACAATTTCTATTCATTTGAATGTGAAAATTGTGTTACGATAATATTTTTGTGGAAAGACAGTTTTTCAAGAAAAAAGAGACATTGGTGTCTTTCATAAAAATGGTGTATACATTGATCAATAAGGTTTCAACAAATGATGTATATAACCAGAACTGCAATTAACTATCAAACAATAAATTGTGTACCAAAAAAATAGATCCCGTATATATTAAGTATATTGTCATATGAATCCACCAGATATATCATACATCAAAATCAAAGTAAATCATCAATTATCATAAATTAAAAAAAATAAAACAAAACAATCCATATATGGATACAATAGATGTATACTTATAAAAATGCAACAATGAATTCTTAACATTAAAAATATATTGTAGTGAATTTATTATCTTTAGTTGCGATTATCAACTTCATTTCGTGCTGATTGTTCAAATTCTTCATTATCGAAAATATATTGTAGTGAATTTATTATCTTTAGTTGCAATTATCAACTTTATTTCGAGTTGATTGTTCAAATTTTCATTATCGAAATTTACACCTCATTTTCTTTATTTCACTTTCTATATATCTCTTTTGATTATTATTATTATCGCTTGATATGTACGTTATCGATATACTTCAATTATTTTTTATTTGCTTGAATTTCTTGGATGACAATATAATTTTTTCTTTGATTTGGATATCAAGATGATCTCACATGTTCTATTTTGAATATATTTTCATTATATGTATATATATATATATATATATATATATATATATATATATATATATATATATATATATATATAAAATTTAAACTTTAATTGTTCAATTTTCAAGATTATTTAAAAATAAAAATACACTCTGTCACGCCTCACTCGTGAGGCAAGCATGACTGCACCTCGGTGCCCTACTAGATCTCGAACCGCGAGCCGATCGAGCCTGGGCACCTCCGGTGCAATGGTCACTCTATCTCTAGAATCAAGAAAACAACAAAGCTATATAGCTGCGTAAAATACAACTCCCGCCGACAGCAACATAGCCACCTGTGAAAATAAACAACGTAACCTTAGAGACAAACAAACATAGGGAGCTCTATGAGAGTCATTACAAGGCCATTGAATAGCTAAAACAGCCCCACACGGCCAATACTCCAACCATACTAAGTAACACAACTGAAGCTCTCTAGGAGTATTAAGATGGTCGGACAAGGCCCCGACCTATCCATATTGTACAAACAAAAAATAAACCTCTATCACACAAGCTCCGAAAGAAAGGAGTTGATAGCTCGCACGTGTTGACTGAACTACGAGGGACCGCTCCTCGTCTATGTGTACCACAGCAGTACTGCAAATACTAAAGAGGGCGCGTGACAATATGTACTAAATATGGAAATACATAAGCTGAATAGGACTAGAAGTAAGTAAAAAGAAGAGCCGAAAGACATGCACGCCCGGCTGATTTGTAATCTACATCGAATCGACACTATATGTACCTAAGCTAAGATCGCATACTTACAAATTTATACTCTACAGCTAGCGTACAAGAATTCATACATAAGCCGGGAGGTACAATCAGCACAATAATAACTCGTTCAGGCCCCTATAAGTCCTGGCGAAAGCACATCTCAATTTATATACCTCTACCGTGTGTCTACAACTCCACCGGTATCAGAGCTACAACCTACCGGTCTCCCCGGGGTTCTACAACCGGCCCGACAGCCCCAACCGTAGTTGTGTTCTGTGCCCGAGTCCGGAGGACTCCTAATATCTAAACCCTGCGTAAGCGCCGGTGGGGGTGTAACAGAAGGCCAACCACGGCATATGAGGATCTGGATCTCATCTTCGTCCCCTTATGGACGGAATGCCGCTCTCCCTAAAGCGCATATCCTTCGCCCTAGCGGGCGAACGACACAACTATTAACCCCGGGGAGGTCATGGAAGGCTCCTAACCGAGGGAAACCCCAAATATAGGTGTTATACTTTTAACACATCAATTTATCTCGTATAACGAGAGCGTATCCGGCCTACCGGGCCTCATGCTAATGCTATCACTGATAACTGTATGGCTGTCCATAGCGCGCCATGTGCCACATATTGGATCGAGAATCATAGTGATCATGATCTTCTAATAGTCTCGGGATAAATAGAGCGAGGTATGAAGGTGGTCTCAATGTCCTAATCGACATCTATAACTCATGAATAACTGTGGGTTGCGAATACAACTACTTTATTCTTCTAATTAAACAACTATAGGGCTGGGCTGGTCGAATTCTGCTTCTACGATCGGCACTCCCCGGTCCTTCATAAGGAGCTACCGATCTCCTTAACTTTTGGTTAACACTGTACTAGCAGAGTACTACCGACTCCTTAAGCCTTGTCTCGAATCCATCTGATCTATATTACTGCTCTGGGCAATTCTCAATCTTATAGGCAATTCTATATAGACTGGCCCTCTCCTGGCACACCTGCATTTCGAATACCTTACAAGAACTGTCTAGGGTGCTGGCCCATCATCGACCACGATGTGAATCTCTTGGGGTCTACGGTTTATCTCGACTGACGACTAGCTGGCTTACTGGACATCCTACATGATAACTCGTTAAGTCGACTAAGACTGCCAAATACCGATAAGGCTAAAGGGATGGCGGACGATTACTCGATACACTCGGAGAACTCCTTGTGTTGCTAACTCTAGAATATACCTACTTTGTCTCTCAAGTCAAGTTCGAATGCGATAACGTCAATGACCCTAGGATGCTTTCTCGGCAAATAAGGCGCCAATTCAGCGTTAGACCGCCTAATCGCGCCATACTCTGCGTAACTAACTGATTCAGATAATAACTTTACGAGCTTCTAAAGTCTAGGCCTCGAATGTTCAAACATATAAGTCAATTAATACATCAAACCGAGAACTAAAAGAGTTTCTATAGCTCATAACGCCGAATCACATTTAACCTGCTCCCTTTGTTAGGGTCCTAGCACGCATCTCTGTATATATATTTTCTAGCAATATCCAGAATTTATGTAACCGTAATCCCTATTAGCAAGCATTTAATGATATCTATATTATATATGTATATCAATAGCAGCTAATTACAATCATCGAATTACAATCTAATGGTAGCAACCACCAAAGACCTAAGATTGTTATTTCTATTTGAGAACATAAGTCATAACATTGTACGATACATATTTGCCGCGAGAGTTAAGCCTTACATACCTCCTCCTCCGTTTCGACTAACTAATGAGTATCATCTCGTATTCAATCGCCTTTTCAACTGTAATCATATTAATGGAAGAATAGCTAAACATCGTTATCGAATTCGAAGAAAAGATAACTTTATATATAGTAACTCTATTTCCAACCTATCGAAAGATGATTAAAACCAATTCTCAGAATCTAGAAGGGAGAAATACATACTTAGGCACGTGATCGTATTGACACTAGTTTGGAAACAATTCCATCAAATTTTGGTCATGGACGACGACCGCCGGGCGACTCCCATGAAACTAACTCCGCAGAAATACTCCCCCCAGGGCCTTATACTTCGATACCCGGTTAATTTGAATTTGGACGGCGTTTAGCAGCGTAATCGGAGGAAAATTAAATCTTTCTTCGTCCCTATTCTCTATTGAATGATTTATGATTTATAATCTCATTTCTAAGTGTGAGACCCTTATATACTTGAGGCATCAGACAAGGAAACGTGGCACGTTGTCAACGCGTCTTACCCCGTTTGTGCCACAGCTAACGCGGAGGAGCACTGCGCCACTTTTCTCCTTCCTCCGGGCAACTTGGTTCGGCCTCCTCTCGCGAATTCCCATTTGGCACTCGTTCGGCCTTTCCCCGGTCCTTTCCCTTGTACGTATGTCACTCTAAAACTCTCAACTAACATATGAATAGGCCGACTAAATGCCAGAAACTTAAGGGTGTAACAAATAATCAATAAAAGAAGTGGGATAACCCACTTATGTAAAAGTGATAATTTTAAAATAAAGTACCGAATTAAAAGAATTTTAAAAGTAAATTGATAGGGGTAAATGTGTAATTTATTATTTTAGTCCATGTATAACCACACCACATAACCTATTCCACCTTTTACCTCGCATAAAATTATATATAGATTTCCTCATAGGTTAGTGAAAATTAATTATATAGAATTACTAAAATACAACCAAACACCGTATAAAGTAATACATGAATAACTTTTATACAACATTTAGAACCTACCAACCAAACATTGTATAAAATTAATACATGAATATCTTTTATCCTATTTAAAAACCAAACATGGTATAAATAATAAATGAATAACCAAGTTATTCATGCATTAATTTGGGCCTTATCAGTATCCAAACAGCCCCTTAGGGGCCGTTTGGTTACAGGTTAGAGTTATGTAGGTATTAGTAATACATGAATTAGTTATGAGGGAATCTATATATTATTTTATGCAGGGATTAGTTATGCAGGGATTAGTTATGTAGGTATTAGTTATGCAGGTATTAGTTATGTAGGTTTTAGTTAAGGGGGTATTAGNTAGGAGTAATAAGATGGTCGGGACAGGGCCCCGACCTACCCATACTGTACAAACAAAAGGAATAAACCTCTATCACACAAGCCCCGGAAGAAGGGAGCTGGCAGTGTTGTACAACTAACTGAAACTACGAGGGACTTGCTCCTCGTCTATCTATCCCTGCAGGCAAGTAATAAAGCACCCCAGAAAGGGTGTCAGTACAGTATGTACCGAATATGTAAAGCAATAGATAAGCTGAATAGGACTAGAAGTAAATAAAAAGAAGAGCCGAAATATTAACCTGTACGCCTGTTGATTCGTAATCTACATCTAACTGACACTACATGTACATAAGATAAAAATGCATACTCAAACATTTATGCACTACAACTAGCAGACAAGAATTCATACAAGAACCCCACCTAGCCCCCAGAAGCCGTGAGGTACAATCAGTATAGAATAACTCAGTCAGGCCCCCATAAGTCCTTGCGAGCACATCTAAATCTATATACCCCTACTCAGGTGTCTACAACTCTACTGGTACTATAGCCAACCTATCGGTCCCCTAGGTCTACCACTGGGCCCGCTTTTCCCCTTAACTGTAGTTGTGTCTGAGTCTGAGTCCGGAGGACTCTTGATATCTACACCCCGGGCATAAACGCTCTGCGGGGGTGTGTATAAGGCCAACCACGGCAATATGAGGATATGGATCCCCATCTTTGTCCCTTGCGAATGGCATGCTGCTCCGTAGAGCGACGTATCCTCGCCCCTGGCGGGCAAGCGATACATCTATTAATCCTAGGGCGGTCATGGAAGGCTCCTAACTGAGGGCAACCCCAAACCAGGAGCTATACTGACACATCAATCTATTTGTATAAAGAGAGCATATCTGGCCTTCTGGGCCTCATGCTATTGCTACTCGCTTCTAGAATAATCTGTATGGCTGTCTGCAGGCACGTCATGTGCTCGTATTTGATTAGAGGATCCTGATAGTGATCATGATTTTTAATATTCTATGATGAATAGAGCGAGGTTTGAAGTGGCCTAACAATACTCTGAATGTCCTACTCGTACATCTATAACTACTGAATAACTGTGGGGTTGCCGATAGATAACTACTTTATTCTTCTAATTAAACAATATAGAGCTGGACTTGGTCGAACTTGCTTATACGCGATCGGCACCTTGGTCCTTCATAGGGAGCTTACCAAACTCCTTAACTTGTGGTTAACACTATACTAGTAGAGTACTACTGACTCCTTAAGCCTTATCTGAATCCACTCGGATATATATTACTGTTCTGGGCAATTCTCAACCTTATAGGAAGTTCTATATAGAATGGCCCTCTCCTAGCACTCTGTACCTGAATATCTTACAAGAACCGGCTAAAGTGCTGGCCCGTCACCGACTACTGATGTGAACCCCTCCTAGGGGTACCCACGAGTTTATCTGACTCGGATGACTGGGCTAGCTTTCTGGGAATCCTACATGATAACTGTTAGGTCGACTAAGACTGACAATCACTAATAAGGCTAAAGGGATGGCGAACGATAACTCAATACACTGGACAACCCTGGTGTCGCTAACTCTAGAATATGCTTATTCTGTCTCTATTTCTGGTTCTGAAACGTGTGATAACGTCAATTACCTCTAGGGATGCTTTCCTGCCAATACAGGAGGCAACTGGTCGTTAGACCGCCTAATTATGCCCATACTGTTTAACACACTAATTCAGGCCAATAACTCTACGAGCTTCTTAAGTCTAGGCCTAACAACAAACATATAAGTCTACCATCACAATAAACTGAGAACTAAAAGAGTTTCTATAGTGTCATACGTGAATCACATTTAACCTGCTCCCTTTTAGAAAGGGGTCCTGCAAGTACGATTTGTGTATGTTTTCTAGCAGCTAACCAGAATTTATGTAACTGTAATCCCTATTACCAGTTACTCGCAACATATCTGATATTTATATATTATCAATAAAAGCTAGATACAACATATATAATTACAATCTAATGGTATCAATCGTCTGCAGCGTCTGAGATCGTTATTTCTATTTGAGAACATAAGTCGTAACACNTATTTGAGAACATAAGTCGTAACACTGTACGACAAGGATACTTGCCGAGAGTTAAGCCTTACATACCTCATTCGCCGTTTTCTGACTAACTGATGAGTATCAGCTTGTATTCAACTTCCCTTCTCAACTGTAATCATATTAATAGAAGAATAGGGCCAACTTCGTAACTGAATTCAAAGAAAACAATAACTTATATATATACATATTGACTATACTTCAACTTATCGAAAAACGATCAAAAACTCATAATTTCTTGGGAATATAGAAGAGAGAAATACTTACTTTAAGTTTGTGATCGTATTGACACTAGTTTGAAGAAATCCCACCAACTATGGCTCGGCGGGACGATAATTTGCCGGGCGTATTTTACGAAAATAACTTCGCAGCGATGCTCTCTGCAGCCTTATACTTCACTACCCAGAGTTAATTTAGATTTGGACGGCGTTTAGTGGCGTAATCGGATGATTTTCAATAGTTTCCCTTCATTCTTACCTCTGCTGGACGAGGATATATGAATAATGAAATAACATCTAAGTGTGAGGCCTTTATATACTTGAGGCGGCAGACAAGGCAACGTGGCACTCTGCCGATCGAGCCAATTCTGCTCCGTGCCACTTTGGGTAACGTGGAGGGGGATGCTCCGTGCCACTTTGCCCTTCTGGGAAGCTTGGTTCGGCCTCCTCCCGTGAAATTCCGACTTTGCACTCGTTCGATCTTTCCCCGGGCCCTTTCCTCGTACGTATGGAACTCAAAAACTCTCAACCAATATACGAATAGGCCGACTAAATATTAGAAACTTACGGGGGTGTAACATATTGTTTCTAGGAGGCTTATAATGAGGCATTACAATGGGTTGTTCTTTGCCAAAATGACTCGATCCTTGAGTCATTTTGTGATCCTGGTGCATTTTTCTTATTTTCTCTTATTCAACCCTCAGGTCTGATCTTAGGGACTTTTGGGGTGTTACAAAAATCTTATGAACGTTACACTCTCATTGGATCCACAACCTCAGTATAGGATTTAACTACCCATAATGCAAGAGAAACAATAATAAATAGATGATGAAACTATAGAAGCTTACTTAGAATTAAATGTCAAAAATAATTCAATGTTGTTCTTTGTGCTCGTAAATTGCATAACTAGATATAGAATATTTTCTTACAATTTCAAACTGTCAAAATCTGTAGCTCTTCTACATAGAATATCTATAAAAAGTACTTATAATGTCTCACAAACTCAAAGTTCTAATACTGTCAAATTACCAATCGACACAATCCATGGACAGTGGAATATACATACGGTCCTTGAATTTTCTTTAACTCTTTCATGGAATTCTATTTAGGATTGTTGGGCTTCTATCATAGAGTAATCCACAGACCGTGAAATGATCGACGGTCCTTGAAACCTCCGTACTTTGTCTTTGCACTACTGCTTTTCTTAGATCTCCAAACCGTGAAAGTGACATACTGTTCGTACTTTCCATCATGACAGGATCCTTAAAATACCTTGTAGACACAACCTCTAATCTTTTTCACGGTGGCATCCACGGCTCGTGGAATGCGGAATTTTAGGTTGTCTTTTTTTTTGTTTTGGCTACTTTGACATCAAACACCTAGAAAACTACATTCTAACATTAGAAACACAAAAAATATGTGAAATGGTGTTGAAAATTCAAGTAAAATACATTATATGTGTCATAATTTTATGTGACATCTCCTCAACTTAAAGTCATTGCTTGTCATCAAGCAAGTAACACAAGACACTCTACTATTCTTAAGTCTAAGAATAACAAAGCAGGTTGTCTACAATGATTTTAATAAGTTGATACATGTATTCACTTCCAAACATGATCAATCTCTCAATTGTCATTTTCGCAAAAACATTGATCACTCCTAATTGTCATCACTAACAATGCAACATCAATTTGTGACATTATACTTTATTAGCTCAATAGATACATACAAGTTACTTAGTTTGGGAAGTTAAGTTATTCAACTATTTTAATCCAAGTGCCCTCACATAGACCCAAAAAATATCCCAAAATCACACAAATATATACAATGCACAAAATTGGACAAAAGATTAAAGAGAAGAGAAATCACTCAAACACTCACAAGAAATTTCATATTCTATACATATATATACCATAGGCTTGTCTTTATTTTTCTATGATGACTATCTTTGATATTTTCGGCTGAGATCATATAAGAACTTTTCTAAGCTTTTAATGTAGGTTTTGATATGGGTAGGATACATGTATAGAAAAATTGTAGCTATGCCCTCCTTGAGTACTACAGTTTAGTCAAGTTTATTGCTTTTTCGGTGCTTCTTCATGTATATATTGTGCAATTTGTGTATAATAATTGTATAATATATGAATAATTAGTATGTG
>JACEIK010001112.1:99610-118220 GCA_018107945.1 Datura stramonium
AAAAAAAAAATCAAACTTTCTCTCTCTACTTTCTTCTCTTTCTCTCTCTAAAGTCACCACCTTTCGCTGTTGTGTTTACTGCCAGAGAACTTGCAGTCACCTTTCTCCTTTCGTCCCCCTTTCTTCTTTCTTCTCTGAAAAGAGGGCATAAAAAAAAATTATAAGCTTTTTAAAATTTTTTTTTCCTCCAAAAGATCAATCTTTTTTGCTTTCTTGTTCATTCAAAAATCTCCATGAATTTTCTTTGATTTTAGTTAAACAGTTAATTAACTACAAATTGATTTCTCCATTTTTGAAAATTTGTTCCATTCTTTGATCCAACGACCACGATTCGTCCTCTCTATTGCTGTTACACGTAATGGAGTAGTATGTATGGTAGTTTTTGCAATTGTGGAGGAATCTCTGATTGGCATGTACTATGTACGTTACACTTGGGACAGTTTTGAATTATGGGTTGTCCTTTTATTTTTTTCTGTCACGCCTTCCTTGGGAGCCATGACTGACACCTAGTGCCACACTGAGATCTGACTGACTTGGATGGACTTTTTCACGTCTGGTGCATGCCTGCAACTCAATTCAAAAAAACAACCAGCTATATCTCAGCTGTAAATATAGTTTCCGGCCGACAAGGACATATAGCCAACTGTAAATGAAAACAGCTAACCAACAACAGACAACGAAAGGGATCCTATGCGGCCCAACAAGACCACCATGTCGTCTAGGTATAACAGAAATGAGAACAAACTACTGTACTAGGCCAACATATGAAACATGACTAATCTAGGCCCCACACGGCCAACAATAACCAACTAACTGACAACTGTAGTCTACAAGAATCTAAAAATACAAATAGTGGTCAGGACAGGGCCCCAAATGCTATACAAATGAAAGACTGTAACCTCTACAACCTGGCAACTCCGAACGAAGGGAGTTGGCCAAACTGTTGATTCTGAACAGCTGCTACTGAAGAGTCTGAACGTTGTCTATCTAAACCTGCAGACAAGTAATGCAGCACCCAAGGATGGGCGTCAGTATAATATATACCGAATATGTAAGGCAGTAAATAAGCTGTTAAAAATTGAAAGTAAGTAGAAAGAAGGGGCAGAAAGATTAACCTGTAAGCTTGCTTATTCATAGCCTGTCTCTAGCAAAACACTACACGTACATAAGCTAATACTTTATAATTACACATCCATAAGCTATAACTAGTAGGTAAGAATACAAAAAAGAACCTAACCTGGCCTCCATAAGCTTGGAAGGTACAAACAACAAAGAAATAACTTACCGGGACCCCATAAGCCCCGACAAGTACATTTCAATCTATATATCCCTATTCAGGTTTCTATGACCCTACTGGTGCTATAGCCAACCTACCTACCCGCTGGGTCTGCAACTGAGTCCACTTGTCTCCTGATCTGTAGTTGTGTCTGAGTCCGGCAGACTCCTGATAACTGCACCTTGGGCACCAGGCTCGACGAGGGTGTGATGCCGATACGACATAAAGCTAATATTCCAACCATGGAATGGACTTGTAATATGGCCCTTGGGCCTCTGCATCGTCTCTGGAGACGGCATATCGCTCCTTGGAGCGAGATCATATATCCCCTGGCGGGCGACGAAACAGCTAGTAACCCTGGGGTGGTCACGGAAGGCTCCTAAGTGAGGGCAACCCCACCCAATGTGCTATACTGAAGTATCAATCTAGCCACTCGAAAGGCGCTGGACTTCTGGGCCTAACGCGACCACTACTCGCCCTTAGAATAATCTGTATAGCTGCTAGTAGCCACACCCCGTGCACTTGTATCTAATTAGAGGATCCTGATAGTGATCATAATCTCTAATGGTCTAAACTGGATAAGCAAAGATCTGGAGTGGCCTAACAGTACTCAAAATGTCCTGCTCGGGAAACTATAGCTCATAAGCAACCGTAGGGTCGCAGATGACCAATCACCTAACTCTTTTGCTTAGAATGACTATAGGACTGCTACTAACTGAACATGCTTTTGAGCAGTCGACCCCTAATCCTCCACAGGTAGCTTAATGACATCCTTAGCCTGAGGGTAATACTGTGCTAACATGGTTCTAGTCCTTTAGACCTTAACTTGGTCAGCTTAGATCTTATATAACTTTTCTGGGCGATTCCTAACCTTATAGATAAGTTTATATGGACTTATCCACTCATGACAATTTGTACCTGAATATCTTATAGGAACAGGATGGGGCATTGGCCCTGCCTCTAACTGCTAATAAGGTCCCTTCCTTAGGGTACCCACGGGTCTATTTGACCTAAACGAATGAGCTGGCTTCCTGGGCAACCTGTATGAAGAATACTAAGTCAACTGGAACTGACAATCACTGGTAGTAGCTAATTAGATGGCAGGTTGTCACTCAGTTCACTAGACAACCCTAGTTCCGCTTACTCTAAAGTATGGCCATCCTATCTAAATTTCTGTCCCTGGGGCGTAAGGGTACGCCAATGGCCTCTGGCGTGCTTCACTAACAATACAGGCGCCAAACTGGTGGCTATGTCGCTGAGCTGCACCTATGCTATTCAACTTACTAACTCGGGCCTAATAACTATCCACTAGCTTCTAAGGTCTAGGCCTGACAATAAAACATTTGGTTCTACTAACACAATGAACTGGAGAATAGATGAGTTTCTATGATGCTTCTAGCGTGTGCCACACTTAACATGTTCTTTCCTGACAGCTAACTACAACATATGTAATCATAATCTACTAATAGCAACTAATCATAGCATATCTGATCTTTATATACTAGCAACAGCTAATTACAACATATAGGATCCTTATCTACGTTTAAAACATGGGTTGTATCGCTATACGACAATAATAACTTGCCAAAGAAATAAGCCTTACATACCTCAAATTCTAATTCTAATTTAACTGGCGAGGTCCAACCTTCAATCGGCAGTTCTTCCTAGCTGTGGCCGTAATACTGAGAGAGTGGGACTAATTTCAATACCATATTCAACAAAAATGATAACTTTCAACATTAATAATAACTATAATTTAACTTCACAAAATATAGCCGAAAACCTATAATTTCCCTAGAGTTCAGAAGGGAGAAATGCTTAATCAATGCCTGTGATTATTTAGGAATCAATTTGGAGAAATTCTAATAACTTCTACTTGGCGGAGTTTCGATTTGTTGGGCGTATTTCGAGAAAATAGCTCTGTAGGAATGCTCCCTACAGGCTTAGAACTCAATTCCTGAAATTAATTTGAGTTTGGATGGTGTTTAGCAGCGTAATTAGAGGGATTTTACATGAAAGTTGTGTGGTATACTCTCTCTGGCCGTGGGTTCTTTGATGAAAGGAGTTTACTCTTTTAACTAGTATTCTGAAAAAATTTCGACAGAGTCTCCCCTATAATATGGACTATCCGGAAACCTGAAATGCAGAAAAGTCCAACATAGGCACCTCGCAGGATGCTATAAACATCTATTTCATCACAAAAGGTAGCCAACTATACATTATTGATAACGTAAGCGACAAAGTAACAACTGAATGACAATCTCACCTTAACTGCATAATTTGGGTCAATCCTGGAACAAGTGAGGATATCTAGATCTAATGTCGTCCTCTGCTTCCAAGGTCGTATCTTCTTTACTCCTATTCCTCCATAGTACTTTAACAGGGTCTACAACTTTAGTTTTTAACTTTCGAACTTGCTAATCTAATATGGCAACTGTAACCTCTTCATAGACTATCTCCTCAGCAACTTGAACGTTCTCAATGGGACACAATTTGAGATGTGTCTGCTATATATTTCCGAAATTGTCACGCCCCACCTTGAGAGGCATGACTGACACCTAATGTCATAATGGGATCTAACTGACCTGGCTGGCTGACGCACATATAGTGCATGCCTGCAACTCAATTCAAGAAAACAATGAGCTATATCTTGGCTGTAAACACAGCCTCTGGCTAACAAGGCCATATAGCCACCTGTAAATAAAAATAATTAACCAACAGCAGGCAACAAAAGGCATCCTATGTGGGCCAACAAGACCATCATGCTTTCTAGTTATAAAAGAAATGAGAACAAGCCACTACACTAGGACCCACACGACCAACATACAAAACATAACTAATTTAGGCCCCACACGGCCAACAATAACAAACTAACTGCCGATTGTAGTCCGCAAACCTCTAAGAATACATAGAGTGGTCGGGACAGGGCCCCGACCTACCCTAATTGCTATACAACTGAAAGACTATAACCTCTACAATCTGGCAACTCTGAACGAAGGGAGCTGGCCAAACTACTCACTTTGAACAGTTGTGACTGAAGAGCCTGAACTCTGTCTGTCAAAACCTGCAGGCAAGTAATGTAGCGCCCAGGGATGGGCGTTAGTACAATATATACCAAATATGTAAGGCAATAAGTAAGTTGTTAAAGACTGCAAGTAAATAGAGAGAAGGCGCAGAAAAATTAACCTGTAAGCTAGCTTATTCATAATATGCATCTAGCAAAACACTACATTTACATGAGCTACGACTGTACAATCATAAATTCATAAGCTATATCTAGCAGACAAGAATACAAACAAGAGTCTAACCTGGCCCCCATAAGCCTGAAAGGTACAAGCAACACAGAAATAACCTACCAGGATCCCCATAAGCCCTGACAAGTACACCTCAATCTATATACCCCTATCTAGGTTTCTATGACTCTACTGGTGCTATAGCTAACCTACCTATCTCCCTGGGTCTACAACTGAGCCCACTTGGCTCCTAATCTATAGCTATGTCTAAGTCCGGTGAAGTCTTGATAACTGCACCCCAGGCACCAGGCTCGTCAGGGGTGCGGTGCTGATATGACATAAAAATAGTCCAGCCATGAAATGGACTGTATAAGGTCATTAGACCTCATATTTGTTCCTCGGGGACGACATACTGCTCCTTGGAGCGACGTCATATAGCCCCTCACGGGCGACGACACAGCTAGTAACCTTGGGGTGGTCACAGAAGGCTCCTGAGTGAGGGCAACTCTACCCGAGGTGCTATACTGAAGTCTCAACCTAGCCACTCAAAAGGCATATTTGGCCTTCTGGGCCTAACGCAATCGCTGCTCGCCCATAGAATAATCTATATGGCTACTAGCAGGCACACCCCGTGCACCTGTATCTGATTAGAGGATCCTAGTGGTGATCATAATCTCTAACGCTCTAGATTGGATAGGGCGAGATCTGGAGTAGCCTAACATAAATTTGAATGTCCTACCCGAACAACTATAAATCATAAACAACTGCGGGGTCACAGATGACTAATTACTTAGTTTCTCTGCTTAGAACGACTGTAGGGCTGTTACTGATCGAACATGCTTTTGAGCGATCGCCATCTAATCCTCCCAGGTAGCTTATCGACAATTTTAGCCTGTGGTTAGTACTGTACCAACATGGTGCTAGTCCTTTAGATCTCATCTTGGTCTTCTCATATTTTATATGACTATTATGGGCGATTTCTAACCTTATAGACACGTTTATATAGACTTAGCCACTCACGGCGGTCTGTACCTGATTATCTTATAAGAACCGACTGGGGTGCTGACCCTGCCCCTAATTTCTAATAAGGTCCCCTTCCTTAGGGTACCCACCGGATCTATTTGACCTGGACGACTAGGCTGGCTTCCTGGGCGACCTGTATGACGAATGCTAAGTTGACTGAGACTGACAATCACTAGTAGTAGCTAACTAGATGGCAGGCTGTCACTCAGTTCACTAGACAACCCTAGGCTGTTGAATCTAAAATATGGCCTTCCTATCTAAATTTTTGGCCCTGGGGAATAAGGGTACACCAATGGCCTCTTGGCGTGCTTTACTAACAATATAGGCGCCAAACTAATGGCTATATCATCGAGCTGCGCCTATGCTGTTCAACTGACTAACTCGGGCCCAATGACTATCCACAGGCTTCTAAGGTCTAGGTCTAACAAGAAAACATCAGCACTCTTCTAATACTGTAAACAGACGAGCAGGGAAGTATCTATGACGCTCGTAGCGTATGCCATACTTAACATGTTCCTTCCCGACAAGGGATACTGCAAAATAGTCTTTATACATTTTCTAGTACCTAACCACAACATATAAATATTCATAGCCCATTAAAAACAGATGTCCACAACATATCTGATTGTAATTTACTGATAGCAACTATTTGCAACATGTGGAACCGTTATTTCCATTCAAAAACATAAGTCGCATCATTTAAGATGAGAAAGTTGTATTGGTCTCAGCTAATAGCAGCAACTAAATGCAATAGACACACTTCTGGCTCTCTTACTGGGATTTAAACTGTATTACAATACTATAGGAACTAACTTGCTAAAGGAATTTGCCTTAACATACCTCGACTACCATTTCCCGAATAACCGACGAGTTTCAACTTATATTCGTCAGCTCTTTTCAGCTGTAACCATTATACTGGGAGAAAGACGGATTTAAATACCAAATTCAACTTAAAATGACAACTTTTGATACTAATAACAATAATACTTCAACTTCACAAAATACGCCTGAAAACCCATAATTTCCCGAGAGTTCAGAAGGGATAAATACTTACCTAAAGCCTGTGGCTATATAGGAATCGATTAGGAGAAATTCTGACAACTTCTACGTGGTTGGTTATGAGTTGCCAGGCTTATTTTGAGAAAATAACTCCTTAATAATGCTCCCTGTAGGCTTAGAACTCGATACCTAAAGTTAATTTGAATTTGGATGGCATTTGGTAGTGTAATCGGACAAAAACTACTTGAAAGTTGCGTACTCTCTCTTACCTGGTCGTGATTTCACTTAGTGAATGAATTGGAAATATCAAGGGATGTATATATATAGGGCATGGCTGGTGGCACAGGGGCGCCTCGCTCCGACCATCGCACCAATGCCCTTACCACACCTCTCCTCTCAAGGCACCAACAGGGCTGGTGCGCCGCGCTGCCTAGGGCACCAGGATACTGGCATGTCGTGCTGGCCCTTGCGGCCTGGCCTCGCTCGACCCAACTTCCGAGACTTTTCTCACACGCATCAAGCTTTCTTTACTTGTCACAATCCATGCGTACGCCTAGTAATCGATAGCATTCTAGGGGGTGTAATATCCTCCCCCCCTTAGGAACATTCGTCCTCAAATGTCATCTTTAGACTTAAAGGAGTTAACTATCTTACCCAAGATTTAGAAAAAATTTGGCAGAGTCTACCCTGTAATATGGACTATCTAGATACCTAAAATGCAGAAAAGTCCAACACAGGCGCCTCGCAGGACACTACAACAACCATAACATGATAATAAGGGATAGCTAAATAGCAGTACTGATAGCATAAGCAGTAAAATAACAATTGAACAACAACCTCACCTTAACTGCATAAGCTAGATCAATCCTGGAATAGGTGAGGATATGTAGATTCCATATCATCCTCAGCTTCCCAGGTCATCTCTTCTTTATTCATATTCCTCAATAATACTTTAATAGAGGCTACATTTTTTGTTCTTAATCTACGAACTTGTCGATCTAATATGACCGCTGGGACCTCTTCATAGGCTAACTCTTCAGTAACCTAAGCGTCTTCAACTGGCACAACTTGGGACGGGTCCCCTGTACACTTTCGCAACATTGACATGTGAAAGACCGGGTGGACAGATTCTAGCTCTGAAGATAGTTCCAGCTCATACGCCACAGTACCTGTCCTTTGGAGGATATGATACGGGCCGATGGATCTAGGTCTAAACTTTCCCTTTTTACCAAACCTCGCAACACCCTTCTTTGGCGAAGTTTCTAGAAATACCCAACTGCTGCTTTAACTCTTAGCTGCTTACGCCATATATTAGGGTAGGACTTCCGACGACCCTGGGCTATCGGTATTCCATTTCCTAGTAAGTTTAACTTTTCCGTTTGCCTATTATAATATGCCCTGGTTCAACTGCCTCTAATTTACTTTAGGGGAATTCCATTTTTCCTCATAATGGACCCCTAACATCTGGGTCTTGTTCTCTGCTTAGCCATTTGTTTGGAGACGAGATGTTGTACTCAACTCAATATGCATCCCAATTTGTTTTGGAAGCCTTTCTAAAACCTAAATGTACGTTGTGTCCCTCTATTAGAGTTTATGGAGTACTTGGGCTCCACGCGACCAAACTACTTCTTAAATATTTAACTAGACATCACCTTTAGCTAAAATATACTTCTATCTGGAAATACATGAGTCAATCTTGTTAGACTTACCATACTGACTCAAGTGAGGTCAATTTACACATAGCACGAGATAATCCTATAACTGTATTCATATCAATTACTTTTCACTTCCTTACAGGTACGATCACCTCTTGAATTGGCCTACTCAGTTTCTTCTGTCCATCCTCCCCTGGCTGGTCATTGGAACTCTATGCTATGACTCCATAATACCTTCCCTCTTCCCATATCATCAGTAGGTCTTCTTTACGACCAGATGTGTTTTCATTAAATTCTGGGTGAAGGGAATAATGGACACAGTGCACCTTGACCATGGTCTGCTAACGAAGTCTTGCCACCTTGGAACGTAGAGTCGACCTTTGGGTCTTATGACTCCGCCCCCTTGTTATATTAAGGCCAATAACTTCCTACTGGGCCTTGTCTTTAGGCTGTACTAGGTTAGAATCTCTGTGTACTTCCACAATTGGTGGTGATATTGTAGCATCCTAAGTTACAACCTTACTATCCCTTAGATGTCATCCCGATGCTTAGTTCTCGACATTTGACAGTGGTCCCATGCTCTGTCAACCTGCTTCAACCTGTAGGTGATTCTGGTTTTCCCCAAAGTTAGATACTCGTGCCTTTCTCCTTGTTCCCATTAGACTGAGCACTGGGGTTCGTGGCTTCTACCTTATGTTGTTAAGGATTTTACTAACCAAGTATACCGACATGTATCCTTCTGACCCCCACTCGGGCTTATCTCATTCATATATTCTTTGTCTTTCGATATGACAAGCTAGGGTCGTAACCATTGTTTTGCAGGTATGCCTTACCGTCATTTACACACTGCTCGGAATCAACCTATTTCTGACCTGAACTTTACTATTGTTGGGGGGCTTGTACCTTATGGACTCTCACACATATTTTGAGTGCTACTGGCAGTCTTATCTGCTCTCCTGATATATTACCATAAAGGTCTAGATAACTTACTTAAGCACTAGGGGTCTCAACCACTTTCTAACACTTTCCAGGAGTCAATGGATCTAACCCTCCCTTACTATTTACTATAGGCAACATCGCCTTAATTCTTACACTCTTTGTTATACTAGACAGAACCAGAAGGCGGAAGATAGCTATTTCTCACTATAATAGAACTGAGGTATGGAACTGTATAAAGTCTGAAGAGGTGGAGGTAAGAATCCCCTAATTCCCTCTTTTCTTCGTACCCTTCAGCTAACCTAACGTTGGCTGTCGCCCCTGTCTAATTCTATATATCTAGTGGGTAATTCAACTCATATATATACTATACTCCTAACCTCCTACTCTGAGGCTGTAGAAAGAACTGGGGACGGTGCTGGCATATCTACTACCTTATGAAATTCTTGATGCATCAGGAAGGTACTGGGAAGATTAAAAGACATCCGCCTTTGTCCTCAAGCTGGCTGTCCCCAGCTATAGAATTACACTGGTACTTCCTTCTCTTGTTGTAGTTATCTTGCGGCTGGCTGGAGTCTGTTTCATACTGCATATTATTCTAGACAGACATAGCAATGAAGGATTAGGGACTCAACCCTGTACAACTCGACTCTATAGCACGATCTGAGGAGAAGAAAAGCTAACCATACTATCATGCCTCGTAGCCTCCTACTTATAAAATGTGGTGCAAAACACATTTTTAAACAAGACTTTACTAGACACGGCTTGCAGACTCCCTAGGATACGAGCTGCTCTGATATCAAATTTGTCACGCCCCACCTTGGGAGGCATGACTGGCACCTAGTGCCATACTGGGATCTGACTGACCTCGCTGGCTGACGCAAGTCTAGTGCATACCTGCAACTCAATTCAAGAAAATAATGAGCTATATCTCGGCTGTAAACACAGCTCCCGACCGACAAGGCCGTATAGCCACCTGTAAATAAAAACAACTGATCAATAGCAGGCAACAAAAAGGATCCTATGCGGCCAACAAGACCATCATGTTGTCTAGTTATAAAATAAATGAGAACAAGCCACTACACTAGGCCAAACACGACCAACATACAAAACATAACTAATTTAGGCCCCACACGGCCAACAATAACTAACTAACTGACGACTATAGTCTGCAAGCCTCTAAGAATACAAATAGTGGTCGGGACAGGGCCCCGACCTACCTTAATTTCTATACAACTGAAAGACTATAACCTCTACAATTTGGCAACTCTGAACGAAGGAAGCTGGCCAAACTGCTGACTCTGAACAGTTGTGACTGAAGAGCCTGAACTCTGTCTGTCTAAACCTACAGGTAAGTAATGCAGCGCCCGGGGATGGACGTTAGTACAATATGTACCAAATATGTAAGGCAATAAGTAAGCTATTAAATACTGAAAGTAAATAGAGAGAAGGGTCAGAAAGATTAACCTGTAAACTGGCTTTCTCGTAATCTGCATCTATCAAAACACTACACCTATATGAGCTACAACTGTACAATCATATATTCATAAGCTATATCCAGCAGACAAAAATACAGACAAGAACCTAACCTATCCCCCATAAGCCTGGAAGGTACAAGCAACACAGAAATAACCTACCAGGACCCTCATAAGCCTTGGCAAGTACACCTCAATCTATATACCCCTATCCTCTATGTCTCTACTGGTGTTATAGCCAACCTACCTATCCCCGTGGGTCTGCAACTGATCCCACTTGAATCTTGATTTGTAGCTGTGTCTAAGTCCGGTGGATTCCTGATAACTACACCCTGGGCACCAGGCTCGTCGGGGATGTGGTGCCGATACGACATAAAAATAGTTCAGCCATGGAATAGACTGTATAAGGTCCTCGGACCTCATCTTTGTCCCTCGCAAATGGCATATCTCTCCTTGGAGCGACATCATATTGTAACACCTCGAAACTTTCCTAGACCAAATTCAATAGTTGCATAAAAAACCATAGAAAAAAAAATAGAAATTTTTTTGTCTCAGACGACCCATACAACGGACCGTTGTATAGGGTCGTGGGTTGTAGTAGGCTTCTTCAAGTGGAAAACAACGGGATGTAGGATGACCCGTTGAACCTAACAACGACTCATCCTGTCATCCGTTGAATCCCGAGTTCAGAGGATTACCAGACCTTTCCCTAAGACAACGAGAGGGAAAAATGGCCCGTGGTTACTACCAAGGAGCCATTGTTACCACCCGTCGTCCAATTCTAGACCTTATCAGTGTGGACCACGAGTGGATACAATGACCCTTTGGTTCTTCCAATGAGTCATTGTGAGGACTCGTTGTCTCCATGCCAATATTCCTATGTGTTCTAACGGAAGGTGTCAATGTCCCATCCTTTGTTCCAACGGACCGTTGTATCCTACCGTGGGTATTTCCAGTGAAGTTTGCTTTAGGAACCAGAACCAACGACATCTTTCAACAGGCCATTGTTTGAACCAACGACCTGTCCTGAGATCTGTTGTTCAAGGTCGTGCAGTTTTCAGTTCTTTCTGCCAGGGGTATTTAGTATTCTCCCCACCTTTTAACTTGAAATCATGTCATTTTGGGTTCGTATAGGAGGGAATTAAAGGGTTAGAATGACCCTTTCTGTTTATTTTTTCCCTCAAGAATAGAGCGTAAAACTTCTCTGGAAGCATAGAGCAGGAGCTAGGGTTGATTTTTCTTCTCAGTTTTCTTAGGGATTTTCACCAGGGTTTTCTTATTCAGGTATGTGGGAATTCAGCAAGGAGATTGTTCTTCCCTTGCGTCCCCCAAAACTCTCTCTCTATTCACTTTCAGTCCTAGCCCCCAGTTTGCGAATTTGAAATTATTACTATCGTTCTGGGATTATTTCATGTGGAATCCTATCCTATGTTAATTGTAGCTATTCTCCACCAGTTTGTGACTAAAATGATGTTTGTTCCATCAAATTAGAGGTTCAGCCCTAAATTTTGAAAAGTCAGAAATTAGAATCCTGTTTAAGCTTTGAATTCTTGAGAATTGTTTGCATCTTTCAAAGTTAGGGGCTTCTATAATGATTGTATGTGTTAAAAACTCAGTTACATGTATGTTATTTAGATTCAGTCAGAAAGTCTATATACTTTGTGTTTCTCAGAATTGACAGTTCAGTTTCAGTCAAAGTACTAGAATATTCAGTGTTAGTCAGAAATGTCAGCTGATCAGTTTAAATCCAGTCTTTTTCTGAGGTATCAGTGGTGCCTCTCAGTTATCAGAATCAGATTCAGAATATAATTTATTTGGTCCATTAGGCAGTCATGAAATTCTAGTTAAATATCTCTGACTAGTCCCAAGACCCTAGTTCAGTTATCAGTTTGTTCTTTAGACGGCCACGACGCTTCCAGATAAGCATCTCTGACTAGTCTTAGAACTCAATTTCCAAATATAGTCCTATAAGACGCTTAGGGAACTCTCAGAAAGTATCCCTGGGTCAGTTATAGTCTTGGGCCCCAGTATCGAGCTATCCGCTTGTCAGTAGTAGTCGTGATATAATTATTCAGTGGGAGTAGGACTTAGCACCGAAAGGGCCGGGGTTCTAGTGCACCCAGGTTCCAGAACTACGTTTCTACCGTAGGTTATATTTACTTGGCCCCTTGGCACCCCCTATGATATTGATTCCAACAGTCTATGCCTTTTATACCCTGGCAAGGTATATTAGGTCCTACAGGTGGGGCGTATACATCGGACTCCACGTCTAGCTCACGTGGTTATATGTCAGTTATAGCCTCTCCCACTAGTCAATTCAGTTTATTATCAGATTTCTCAGTTCAGAGCAGTTTAGTGCAGTATCTCAGATTCAATATTTCAGACTTAGGACATGTTTATGACCATCAGCCAGGGTAACTTTTGACCATATCAGTGTTACACCAGTCGTATCAGTTTTTAGTATTTTAGTTGGTCATTTCATGTCGTATCACTTCAGTTACTAGTTATATCATTTTATTCATGTTTCTCTCGCTTACTCAGTACATTCAAAGTACTGACACATACTTTTATGATGTATCATAATACATCCGCAGGTTCTCAGACCCAACACCGTTAGCCGATTACGTTCGGGTTTCACTATCAGTAGTAGCAGTGTGAGTCCTCATATTCTGAGGGAACATTTTATTCATTTCAGTTTCTTTATTGCTTTCATCTAGACTTAGAGTTAGCTAGAGGCTTGTCCTAGCAACTCCTCAGTTAGATGGCTTTCAGACCAGACTTGATTTCAGATTTTTCAGATATTTTAAATCTCCATGTTTAGTCTTTAATATTTCATAAATGATATTATGTATTATTTTAAATTTTCAATGTGCATGTTTACTCAGAATACCAGTGTATGATAGACCAGGTGTTGACTTGGGGTCACTCGTGACTTCAAGTACTGTGTTACATCCAGGGTGTAGGCTTGGGGGGTGACACATATAGCCCCTCACGGGCGACGACACAGCTAGTAACCCTGGGGTGATCACAGAAGGCTCCTAAGTGAGGGAAACTCCACCTAAGGTGCTATATTGAAGTCTCAACCTAGCCACTCAAAAGGCGTATTTGGCCTTCTCGGCCTAACACAATCGCTGCTCACCCCTAGAATAATCTATATGGCTGCTAGCAGGCATATCCCGTGCACCTGTATCTGATCAGAGGATCCTGGTGGTGATCATAATCTCTAACGGTATAGACTGGATAGGGAGAGATCTGGAGTGGCCTAACATAACTCTAAATGTCCTTCCCGAACAACTATAACTCATAAACAACTGTGGGGTCGCGGATGACTAATTACTTAGTTTCTCTGCTAAGAACGATTTTAGGGCTGTTACTGATCGAACATGCTTTTGAGTGATCAGCCCCTAATCCTCCCCAGGCAACTTACCGACATTCTTAGCCTGTGGGTAGTACTGTACCAACATGGTGCAAGTCCTTTAGATCTCATCTTGCTCTGCTCAGATTTTATATGACTTTTTTGGGCGATTCCTAACCTTATAGACATGTGTATATATACTTAGCCACTCACGGCAGTCTGTACTTAAGTATCTATAAGAACCGGCTGGGGTGATGCCCCTGCCCCTAACTACTAATAAGGTTCCCTTCCTTAGGGTACCCATGGGTCTATTTGACCTGGACGACTGGGCTGGCTTCCTAGGTGACCTGTATGATGAATGCTTAGTCGACTGAGACTGACAATCACTGGTAGTAGCTAACTAGATAGAAGACTGTCACTTAGTTCACTAGACAACCCTAGGCTGTTGTCTCTAACGTCTGGCCTTCCTATCTAAATTTTTGGCCCTGGGGCACAAGGGTGTGCCAATGGCCTCTGGGCGTGCTTTACTAACAATACAGACGCAAAACTAATGGCTATATCACCGAGCTACGCCTATGTTGTTCAACTGACTAACTCGGGCCCAATGACTATCCACAAGCTTTTAAGGTCTAGGTCCACTAATAAAACATCAACATTATGCTAATACAGTAAACAGATGAGCAGGGAAGTCTCTATGACGCTCCTAGCGTATGTCATACTTAACATGTTCCTTCCCGATAAGGATACTGCAAAATAATCTTTATAGGTTTTCTAGCAGCTAACAACAACATATAAACATTCATAGCCCACTAACAATAGCTTTCCACAACATATCTGATCGCAATTTACTGATAGAAATTATTTGCAACATGTGGAACCATTATTTCCATTCAAAAACATAAGTCGTATCATTTAAGATGAGAAAGTTGTACTGGTCTCAGCTAATAGCAACAACTAATTAGAATAGAAACACTTCTGGCTCTCTTACTGGGATTTAAACTATATTACAATACTATAGGAATTAACTTGCTGAAGGAATTCACCTTAACATACCTCGATTGTCATTCCTGAATAACCGATGAGTTTCAACTTGTATTCGTCGTCTCTTTTCAGCTGTAACCATTATACTGGGAGAAATAGGTTAATTTAAATACCAAATTCCGCTTAAAATTAAATCTTTTGATACTAATAACAATAATACATCAACTTCACAAAATATGCCTAAAAACCCATAATTTCCCGAGAGTTCAGAAGGGGGAAATGCTTACATAAAGTCTGTGGCCGTATAGGAATCAATTAGGAGCAATTCTGACAACTTTTACACGGTGGGGTTCTGATTTATCAGGCGTATTTTGAGAAAATAACTCTGTAGTAATGCTCCATGCAGGCTTAGAACTCGATACCTGAAGATAATTTGAATTTGGACGACATTTGATAGTGTAATCGGACGAAAACTACTTTAAAGTTGCGTACTCTCTCTTACCTGGTCATGATTTCACTTATTGAATTGGTAATATCAAGGGATGTATATATATAGGGCATGGCCAGTGGCACAGGGGCGCCTCGCATCGGCCATCGCGCCAATGCCCCTGCCACGCAGTGCCTCTCAAGGCGCCAACAGGGCTAGCGCGCCGAGCTGCCCAGGGCGCCAGGGTACTGACGTGTCGCGCTGGCCCTTGCGGCCTGGCCTCGATCGACTCGACTTCCGAGGCTTTTCCCACACACATCAAGATTTCTTTCCTTGTCACAATCCACGCGTACGCCTATTAACCTATAGCATTCTACGGGGTGTAACAACAACATTGACATGCAAAAGACTGAATGGACAAATTTCAGTTCTGGAGGCAATTATAGCCCATATTCTACTTTGTCTACCCTCAGGAGGGTACGATACGGGCCAATGAACTTAAGGCTAAGCTTTTCCATTTTTCTAAATCTAGTAACGCCCTTCGTTGGTGAAGCTTTTAGGAATACCTAGTTGCTGCTTTAATCCTTAACTGCCTGCGTTGTACGTTAGGGTAAGACTTCCGACGACCCTAGCCATCGTTACCAATTTCTTGATAAGTTTAACTTTTTCCGTCTGCCTAGTATGATATGCCATGGTTCAATTACCTTTAATTTATCTGCTTTAGGTCTCATATAGGGGGCCTACATTTTCACCCATAACAGATCTCCGGGGATCTAAACTATGTGCTTTGCGTAGCCATTTGTCTGGAGATGGGTAGTCGTACTTAACTCAACGAGCATCCAAATATGTTCTGAAAGCCTTTCTAAAACTTGGCTGTGAATCCCTTTGTTGGAAGTTAATAGACGCTGAAACACCATATAGCCGGAATGTTTCTTTAGTATTCAATTCAACATAGTCATTTAATTGAAAGATGATTCTATCCGGCAAGAAATAAGTTAATATCAGTAGCCTTTCAATAATGATCTAATGGTGTCACATCTATGCCTTGTATGAAGTAACCTGGTGACTATATTCGGGCCGACTCCTTCCTGCTTTTGCTCAGGCACGACTATCTCCTGAATTAGTCTGCCCGGTTCCTACTGCTCAGCCTTCCCTGGCTGGTCATTAGTGCTTTACGCTATGACTCAACAGTATCTTCCCTCTTCCCATGCCATCAGTAAGTCTCTCTTACAATTTGATGAGTTTTCGTTAAACTCTAGGTGGAGGGAGTAACGGACATGATGCACCTTGGCTGTAGTCTGCTAACGAAGTTCTGCCACCTTTGGGAAGTAGAGTCAACCTCTGGGTCTTATTACTCTTCCCCTTATTATCTCAAATGCCAATAACTTCCTACTGGGCTTTGTCTCTAGGTTGTACTAGGTTAGAATCTATGTGTCGCCCCTACTTTACTTCCACAACTAATGGTGATTTTGCAGCATTCCAGGTTACAATCTCACTATCTCTTAACTGTTAGCCCGACGTTTATTTCTCGACATTCAACGGTGGTCCCATGCTCTGTAAATTTACTTTTATCTTGGAGGTGATTCTGTTTCCTTCCAGAGTTAAGTACTCGTACTTTTCCCCTTGCCCCCTTAGACTGAGCTCTGGGGTTCGTTCCTTCTACCTCATGCTGTCAAAGATGTTACTAACCAAGTCTACCGACCTATATCCTTATGACCTGCACTTGGGCCCATTTTATTCATATGATTTCTCTGTCCTTCGATATAACAAGCTAGGATCGTAACCATTATCTTGCAGGTATGCATTACCGTCATTTGCACACTGCGTCAAAATAGGCCTATTTCTGACTTGAGCTTTATTATTGCTGGGGGTTTATCACTTATGGATTCTTACACGTACTTGAGTGCTACTGGAAGTCTTATCTGCTCTCCTAATTTACTACTGTAAAGGTCTAGATAACTTACTTAAATACGGTCTCAACCACTTCCTAACACTTTCCAGGAGTCAACGGATCTAACCCTCCTTTACTATTTACTCTGGGAAACATCGCATCAATTCTTACGCTCTTTGCTATATCGAAAACAAAACTAGGAGGCAGAAGATAGCTGTTTCTTACTACAATAGAATTGAGGTACAAAACTGTACAACATCCGAAGGTTGGAGGTAAGACTCCCACAATTCCCTATTCTTTTGTACTTTCTAGGTAATCCCACATTAATTGTCGCCCCTGTCTGATCCTATGTATCTAGTAGGTGTCAACTCATGTATATACCATACTTCTTACCTCCTGCTTTGAGGCTGTAGAAAGAACTGAGGACAGTGCTGGCATATCTAGTAGGAAAGATTAAAAGACATCCGCCATCATCCTCAAGCTGGTTGTCCCCCAACTATGGCAGCGCACTGGTACTTCCTCCAGCTGCTGTAGTTATCTTGTGGCTGGCTGGAATCTGTCTTATATCACATATTACTCTAGACAGACATAGCAATGAAAGCTTAGGGACTTAACCCTGTACGACTCGGCTCTATAGCATGATCTGAGGAGAAAAAAGGTAACCATACTATCATGCCTCGTAGCCTCCTACTTATAGAATGTGATGCACAACACATTTATAAGCAAGACTCTACTAAACACGGCTTGCAGAATCCCTAAGATATGAATGTCACGCCCCATCTGGGGAGGCATGACTGGCACCTGGTGCCACACTGGCAACTAACTGACCTGTCTAGGCTTATGCACATCTGGTGCCAGCCTGCGACTCAATTCAAGAAAACAACGAGCTATATCTCAGATGTAAATACAACCTCTAGTCGATAAGGCCGTATAGCCACCTGTGAACAAAAATAGCTAACCAAAAATAGGTAACAGATGGGATCCTATGCGGGCCGACAAGGCCACCATACTGTCTAGTTATAACAAAAATAAAGACAAACTACTATCCTAGGCCCCACACGGCCAACATACAACTAATTAACTAAATACTGTAGTCTGCAAGCCTCTAAGAATACGAATAGTGATTGGGACAGCGCCCCGGCCTACCCAAAATTCTATAAGACTGAAATACAGAAATCTCTACAACCAGAAAACTCCAAATGAAAGGAGTTGTCCCAACTGCGGACTCTGAACAACTGTTACTAGAGATCCTGAACCCTGTCTGTCTAAACCTACAGGAAAGTAATGCAGCGCCCAGGGGAGGGCGTCAGTAAAATTGTACCGAATATGTAAGGCAATAGATAAACTGATAAAGACTGG
>JACEIK010001112.1:169934-217259 GCA_018107945.1 Datura stramonium
CCCAAGTCTACCATCGTTCACCATAGCCACTAAAGTGAATGTAGACTAATCAAGGTTTACTAAAACATGCCCTAATCAAGCGGAGATTCTAGAGTTAATAGGCCAAAGAATAGGACTAAAGGCACGAATCGTGTTAAAATACTTGCAACCACATTCAAACTAAATCAAATATCGAAGAAAATTTGAACCTAGCGCTTATTAAAACTAGTCTCAATACTAGTAGCAAATAAACCACTGAATCTAAGAAATAAAATTAAGAAAGGCAGCTGAAATTTAAGACTAGTATTAAGAGATTCAACTAAATTTAAAGAGTAAATTGACGGAATAAAATAGAAAATACAAAAAATATGTTCCACAAACTGATGTGGTTATGAACTAGTTAACACTGATCAGATGTAAGAATACAAAAAAAATAAAATGCAAAGGTATGAGTAGGGTCAACAATATAATGTGAGAAATGAAAATATCGCAAGAGCCGAAACAGAACCTGTTTTGTGCAGCAAATCTTGAAGAAACAAGAAACCTGATATTTTGTCGTCAGCAGAAGTCGCCAGAGGCCGCTGTTCCGGTCAGATCTGGTCCTTACCATATAGATCTAGTATTATCCGGCCAGACCCACTCTTTCCGGTCACTGTGTGGCGGCGGTGGTTGGATCTCACCAGATAAGAATGGGAGATGGGGTGGAAGGGAGGAGAGATGCGGGAGAGAAACAAAGAGAGATAAGAGAGTGAGGAGAGGAGAGAGAGAAAGGAACCCACTTCAACTTGATAAAAAGGCTCAAAAATTACTGATTTACATTGTGAACACAAATTAATATATGTGTTCAACCGAAGAGACCATAACTATTTCACACAATCCAATAAGTGCAAAAAAAATTCAAGGCCAACATCTTCATCAAAATAACATTTGTTGCTCAAGCATACAACTTAGTCAGTTGAATAAGTTATTTAGAATCATCTAAAACGCATAACTACATAAAGAATTGTGCAGTCACATTGAGCCAAACCCCACTTTCCGGTTTCAGATGTGTAAGGATTCCAGATTCACCACTTTTGCTGATACTTTTTGAAAGACATGGAAGATACTAAAAGTTTGAAGAGCTTACTAGTTGTAAGGGACCAAGGGATATGGGCATTCAGGGAAGAATGATGAGAATAGAAGTAGACTGTTAAGAAGGCTCCCATGAAGATTAATTTTTTCGCAACTGTGTGTCCGAGCCCAGCTTGGACGCATTACCTAGTTTGTTTACTTACATTAGAATTTGAATTTGAGACGTCATGGTTCTCAACTTATTTCATTGACCACTACACCACACTTATATTTTTTAACATCACTTTTCTGCTCAAGCACCACTTCTCTTCTAGTCTAAGTATGATAAAATTTAGTCACTGGTAGATGCATATTCTACCCTATCCCCAAGAAATATTCCCTAGCACCGTCATTCCTACTTCTCTAAGGAGGAGTGGATATGGGGAGTGAAGAAGCGGACTATTTGCATGCTACCAAAGGAGTGCTTTGTCTGAAAAACCACAAATAATTCAAAATTAACCCTTTTGATAAGAAAATAACATAGCAATAATTCAAAATTAACCCTTTTTGCTTACTTCCCTTGATTTGGATGTATAGTTCGATGTTTCATGATTAAAACTTCTGCTTCATATTATTAACTCATTGATCCCAAAGCTGGTGTCAAATGGTGCTTTATATAGGGGAAGTAAGTACCTCTTGAGCTAGCTTTTGGGAGTTGAGTTAGGCCCATGATTTATTTCTTTAACACAACCAAACAACGGTAATTTTAGAATGGGGATGTCATTCAAGCACTCAAACAACGGTAATTTTAGAATGGGGATGTCATTCAAGCACTCACAAAGAATTCATCTGTCTCAACACTACGCTAATCTCAAGAATGATGTCAGATTACCCGTCAAACACTGAAATATGCATAGTCATACCAGGTAGGTTACCCAAGAAAAATCATGTGTTTGAAGTATGCAAACTATGATATGGCCTGTATAGGAAGTATGCATGTAGACCAAGGCAACAAGAAGCGATTCCAACCTGTATGCTCCATCGTCAACAAATGCTCCGCTTGTGCGTCTATCATCACTGGATCCATTATTCAGATTAGCATGTCCAAGCCTTTGTTCAGCACTCTGAGCCAACCGATACAAGCTATCCCTTATGTGTAGCTTTGTTCTTATATCCAACTAAACCAGAAAGCTCAACATAGTGAGCTTACAAACATGTATATAACGAAACAAAGTTGATTTCCAACTAAATATATAAACTTGAAGAACCACATACCATATCTGCTAACTGCCCCTTCCTAGCCCAAGTTAACAGGATTAACACAAAGATAGTTTCAAGACACTCAACGATAAGTCAGGCTTTGGAAGGCTTTTGCACATCAGCCGATAAATAATTAAAAATAAGCATGCAGCAAGATGATGAGGAACAGCTTTTATATTAAGGCTGGTCTGTTGCACTAAATAAGCAATCAGCTCTCCGCATAGCTATCTGCAACATAAATATGCACTAAGAAAGACAACTATTCTTTTCTATATATATATGTTATAGCTATAGGTAATAGTATAGATATAGGTTACTATAGATATACATGAATAAAGATTTTTCTAGAAGCCTTAGTAAAACATCACTAATATTAATTTATCTAACACAATAACTAATTTTATACGTAATCTGTATAAATATAAATAATAAAGAAGGGGAACAAATGAGTTCCTTTTTACTCAGCATCTTCACATGACTAACTCAAATAGCAAAGCTTTCTAATTTAGAATAATTTGAAAAAGTTGGATGTATGTGCAACTGCTACGGCATGCTATGTGACCACTCTCTGACAAAATGGAATAATTCCCTACGCCTCTGTGAAGCTACAAGAGTTTGTAGCTGCATTTCTTTAACCTCTCCAGAATATAGGAATCCGTAAAATGTGTTTGTCATTAATATTGTCCCTCGACTAAGAAACTATCTTAATTCAGATGTGAACCATCTAAAGCTTTGCACATGCCATTTTGAGCTATTGACCTACACAAATAAGGTGTGTCAAATTTGTTTAGTCAAATCATTTAATTATAAAAAATAAAAAAATAAAAAAAAAATAAATAAATAAAAAAATAATAATAAAAAACTTGATGAAACTCATCACCAAACAATATCAAAATGCATATTAGTTTTCATTGAGATTGTATACCCGTTCCATGACACGTTGAAGCTGATGAAAACCATCTGTCTCCTCAGAAATTTCATTCAACCCAGAACTTCTGCAGGAGCTCTGGTTTACAATTGAGGAACCTACTTCTGCTGGAATTCCCATGCTGACACTTCCAAGATCCCTGTTATTTTCATGCTTAATTCCAGAATGGTGAAGTAGCTTGTTCCCCATATTTTCATTTGTTCCTATACCAGCTACCTGAAAAGAAGGATCAGGTAAGCTTTCCATCTGACTGCATCTGATTTGTTGCACAGGAATCCTTAGCAGAAAAGGCACAGAACTGCCATTTTTAGATTTAGTTATGGATAGGAGTGGACAAACCGTAGTCTGATCTGAATGACTGTAATCTGATGATAAGTAAGAAAAGCCATCCTGAAAATATCCAAAATCAGTTCCATCAACTTGCTTTTGCTGCTGAATACCTGTGGATGTGAGAGTCTGAGATCCAGTGATGGCAGTCGGACGTTTTCTCTCTTCTGGAAGGCTATCAATATAATTGAATGTCTCTCCATTTTCCACGTAAACATCTTTTCTTTTTCCCTCAGATTTATTCTGGAGCTTAGAACGTTTTTTGTGCAGATTAATCTGTAACCCCACAAACAGATTTAGAAAGAAAGCAGATCATTATGAGCACTAAAACAGGACGAATGCATTGATTAGAATGTGCACATCCAGAAGCGTACCTAGGATTTTAAGGTGACGGGTTCACCATTGCTTTTAACGTACAATGGTGGTAACACCTATAAAGTCTAAAGAGGGCCATATATTCCTTTTGTTCTATTGCCTTTGGCTTAATTCAACTGGGGTTTAGATTGATTTTGGGTTAATGCTATTCAATTTATTTTGTTTTCGAATTTGAAGATAATAAATCAATCAGTTAATGAGTTCACTTTTATATCTTTATGGTTTGAATTGTATTAATTAAGAGATCCTATATTCATAACTAATTCGTCATGACACCTCTTTTATCAATAATACAAGCAAACTGAATGTTTTCGGTTCGAACCACACCTCATTAATCAATTATAGAAACAAAATTACATTTTCAATGTGGGAATCATAGTCCTACCAACAACACAAGAGAAGAACACATTTCTTCAGAGAGGGATTACACATTTTCTAAACTACTCCCCTTGTCTCAACTTATGTGATGCATTTTTCTTTTTAGTTGTTCCAAAAGAAATGATATCTTCTACATTTAGAAACAATTTAACTTTAAACTTCTCATTTTATCCTTATATGATAATTTAAGGTCACACAAATATCTAAGGCTTGTTTTAGACCGCAAGTTTCAAGACTCTTACTTTCTCTATCAGATTTTGTGTCCTGTCAAAGTACATCACATAAAATGGAACAGAGAAGAGTAACATTTATTTTTTTTAAAAGCCAAATTTGTGTACAAACTGTTGCAAATAGCATCTTAGCATTGTTCATCTACTCCTGATTTTGCTTCATCAAAAGATTCATTTTTAAAAGAAAAAGTGAAGAAGGGGAAAAACAAAAGAAACGAAAAGGAAAAGAGAGTAAGAAAAGCAGAGTGCTTTGTTGGAACAGAGGAGGAATCTGATACCCAGGTAGAAAGGAGATGGAAAAGATACCACCTTGCATATGGTGGTCTTTCTGGAGGGAAATGAATCAGAGAGTTGTTGAAGGCAAGGGTAGTCCAATCCAGAAGATCAAGATGAATTCACTTTTGTTATTTTATTTTTTGTGTAAAAAAGAATTCTCACTGGATACTGAATCTATCTTAGAGATTTTAGAATATCTGTAACTGTATAGAATAGCATTTGATCAGGTTGTCATGTCACTAATTATGGTTTTTGGCAAAATTTTTGTGCACTGATACATAAAATTGTTGCCATTTCTAAAAAAAATAGAGTGCTATACATTGCTCACCTAGTCATCTTTTCATAATTTTGCTGTAAAGATTTGTTTTTAAGGAGTAAAGACCAAATGAAGAATCAGAAACAAAAAGAAGCTAAAGAAAAAGAGAACAGGAAGAACGGAAAGGTCCCACGTCTGAGGTGAGGAACAAATGAAGAATTTTGCTTCAACTGTGTTCATTATCAGAATACATTAGCTGAAACAGTGCACCCAGTTGTCCCTTTAGATAAGGGAGACAATTCGTTCATATATTAGTTTCTTGAGAAGTTTTATGCGTAAAAATAGAGCCAAAACCATTGTTGACGGTGCCAGTGCACCTCATCAATAAATGTATGTCCGTCTTTGCTTAAGACAAGATTTTGGAAAAAAAAATAATGCTTATTGAAAATATAATTAAGTAATAGAAGTGTTTATATCTATCATCTTAAGTTTTTAGATGAGACGATGATGTACTCAACATGGTATTAAAGCAGCCACGTGTCCTTGGTTCGAAATTTATTGCCACCAATTATCAAAAAAGAATCTCCACATGTTTGGCCCATGAACAAGAATCAAGCCCACGTGTGAAAGGGCGTATTAAAGACATAGTTAAGTAATTAAAAGTATGTTCTCTCAAACAACATAAGCTTGTAAATGAGATGACACACACCTCGCCATTAACTGAACACCAATAACACTCTATCACTAGTTCATGTGTGAATGTTAGACATATCTCAACCTTGATTCTGCCATTGAATTCAACATTCATCAAATAAAACACCTTAAAGGTTAAGCTGAGGCGGAAGAAAAGGTTAAACAGAAAGCCTGATGTACAGCAAATCAATAATATACCTTCTTTTTGGCCACTATCTTGAAATCTGAATCACTTGAGCCATTTACAAAAGATACATGACTCGGAACAGCTGATTCATCCTTTGATGGCATTGAACTTCCAGTATGTCTAAAAGGTTGATCTTTAGTGCCAGAATTATCAATTCCTGTTTCGTTTGGCCTGGAAGCTTCCTGCCTTCCAGAGATATTTTCAAGTGCACTGGATGTTGGGAAGGGAAACTCAAAATCTGACCTCAATCCACCTCCAGATCCTTCAACAACATCAGATGAAGAAAACCAACCAAGGTCATCTTCAATACTAGCTCCAAGTCCAAACATTGAATCACAACTTCTGGAAGATATTATAAACAGTTAGCGATCATAAATTATTAGGTTAGTCTCCTTTGAATAAATAAAAGAAAATCAACCGAAAAACTCTAGAGACTGCAATTACCTGAACATTCTGTCAACATCCTCAAAGTTTTCCATCTCAGGCCAGCTATTATATAAGAGCTCGGTAGTGTTTTTATCCTCATCATTACTATCAAAAAAACTGAGATCATCATCTGCCTTAGAAACAGGACCAAGAGGATAGCTGTACAAGTTTTCCCCAGCTGCAGCATTCTTGTCATCCAGAATGGGGCCATTAGGCTGGAACTCACTGCTAGTGGAGTCTATATTGTTACTTCTGGTGCAATCATTTGATGTCCTAGTTATTTCAGATGATAAACTTGAAACTTCTTCGACAGAGTCCTTATCATGTTTAGAAGGGAACACATAATCAAGCATACCAGCCCTCGAGTCCTTCTCCAACATTTTGCTGATTGTACTATTCAAAGGAAGAAGTTTTTTGTCCTTTTGCTGATTATTATCTTTAAGAGTAGATTGACCTCCTATGGTTCTTAATAAACCAATTACTTCATACTGGGGTTTCTTAAAGCTATCAGTCTGGGAGAGAAATTCATTGGCATGTTCACAACTAGGATGTGGCACTATATGATCATCACTAAGGCAAACTTCATCCAAAGCTATATCTTCAAGCTGTACCACCAGGTTACAGAATTTTAGCTGTTATAACTGCAGAGGATACTTCCTTAAAATGAGTAAATCAAAAGTAGAACACAGCATTTGTTTCTTTAAATTGAAATCATCATAGTTTGGATTAGGGTAGATTATGTCCACTGTTAGAGATACTAAAAGTCTGCTCTTAAAAGGGTATGAGTACTAATAGCAAAGGAAGAAGCTAAGATCAATATATTTGACAAATAAATTCTAAGAAAACAATGAAAGAGTGCTCTCTCTCTCTCTCTCTCACACACACACACACACACTCACAGAGAGAGAGAGAGAGAGAACTGAACCAAGTATAATGCACATTAATAAGAGAAAATTGAAATGACTATAACAAGAGAACTAAAGAGGGAAAATTATAAAAAAAGGTGACGAAATTCAGATTTAAGCCCCTTGCTACACTGTTCTCCAGCAACTTTTGGTTTCATTTTGGCTGAAGTAAGAGAGTTACTCTCACAATAATTAAGATCTGTAGAACAGGCAATGAAAAAATAAACACAGTGTGGAGCTGAGTTAAAGGCAGTGAAGGAGAAGAAAGTCTGTATGTATAAAAAAGAGAAAAGAAGAGAGAACTAAACTTGAATTTTTATATTGAATTTGGTTATGAGAAACATACGAAAGACTCCTTATATAAGAGATTAGGATACTAGAAATAAAGAAAGCCACTAAATAAAGAAATTACCTCAATACGAAAATCCCTAATTGTGGAGAACTAGGAAGAGTGCTCTATATTTATTAACCTAGATATATTCTAATATATTACCGCATTAAATATTTAGATGAATGATACTAATCTCTACACCAACTCCAATTTCCTCAATCAGTCAAATCAACACCAACAGAAAAAGGGCATCAATCCATTAAGTGCGCTTAAACTCACAACTCAACTAATAAAAAACAGTAAAATCAAATTCATCAAAGTGATATAATCAGCCTGAAGTAGTGCCACATCAATAGATTATTCATTAAAAATGTGATCTTCAAATTAATTTCATTTTTCAGGAAAAAAATCAGCTCATAAGCTTATAATAATTCTCCATAATGTTCATGCAGACATGCACAAGTACAACAGTGAATAATAACAACTATAACTGAATAAATACGCAGTTTACAAAGACTCGACTAATTAAAAATAGTAAACAGAACTCAGCAAAGTCATATAGTCAACTTGAAGTATTGCAATAAAAATAAACTACTTACTAGAAATCAACCTTCAAGGAATTATTCATTTCATTTTCAGCAAACAAAATCAGTTCATAAGCTTATAACTCTTCTCCTTAAATTCATACATCAATAAAACAATAAAGAAGAAGTATAACCGAATAAATTATTAACTAAAGATCAATTCCCAAAGTCATCTGTTTTCTTTCATTTTAGAGAAAACAAAATCAGTCCATAAGCTGAAAACGCTTCTCCTTAAATTCATACAGCAATAAAACAATAAAGAAGAAGAAGAAGAACGGAATAAATTATTTATTAAAAATCAGTTCCCAAGGCTATTTTTCCTTTCATATTCAGCAAATAAATAATACGCTAAATACTCGTCTCCTTAAATTCAGCGGCAATAAAGCAATAAAGAAGAAAAACCGAATAATAACTAAAAATCAATTTCCAAAATTATTTGTTTTCTTTCATTTTCAGCAAATAAAATCAGTTCATAAGCTGAAAACTCTTCTCCTTAAGTAAAAATCAATTTCCAAAGTTATTTGTTTTCTTTCATTTTCAGCAAACAAAATCAGTTCATCAGCTGAAACACGGTCCTCCTTAAATTCATACAGCAATAATACAATAATGAAGAAGAATAACAAATAACCGAATAAATCAGTGTACACAAACTAAAAATGAGATCTCACCATAAAAACTCACTGAATAAACGGTAAGTCGCCGGAAAATCACGAAATCACCGGATAATAAACAATTCAAGCTCCACAAAAATCAGCCTGTAAAACCCTAATTTGATGATCGACATCGAGATCGAGATCGAGACCTCTTTGTTTGCTTTGAAAATGTTTCTGTTCTTACTTTGAATTGAATAAATATAAGTTAATGAATTTTTCAAATGGTATTTAAAATAGGAAGTGTCAGGAATGGGCGACACGTGGCAGTGTGATCTAATTTGTGGTGGGCACGGCTTTACGAGTTGGAAAAAGGGGGAGAATCAAAATATGTGGACGAGAAATAAGGGTCGAGATGCGATCTGTTTCAGTGATCTGATTGGTCCACGTAAGAAGAAACTGACACGTGTCAGTTAAATTATTATTATTTTTCTTATACCGGTTGCTCTATGTCTTTTGTCTTAATTCATGAGTTAGTTGAATATGGACTTGCCACCTTTCTTAACTGTGATGGATGGTATGATGATAATATTTTTGAGATAAAATGTGATATTAATTTATTCCGTACCGCCCAATAAGAGAACGAGGGAAATATGCTTGATTGTGGCATGGGAGGACCATTCGACTAGGGCGTGTTAGAGAAGGAAAGGAGCTTCGAGTAACATTCTTAACAAGTCACTTGAAGCTCTACTCTTTGTTTGCCCGTGTTGTCTTCCTCTAGTTGCCCCCACCCAATAGCCAATAGGTCAAAAAAGGTTGCAGTCAGTTGTCTTTTTTACTGTCATCAAACAAAAGACTATCATACACGACACCGGTAAGCTACCCTTGCCTACATCATTTGTAGAAATTTCTATCCACCTGTATGCAAGATCAGAGTCGACTACTCTAATACCATCATTCCGAAGTTTGTTATGAATATCAAATAGTTTTAGAATTATTTTATCTCAACATTTTGATGGAATTAGCTATTTCATATAAAAGGTGAAATATTTCAACTTATGAGATATCCTTATCTGTTTTATCTCAGCAACTAAACGGTTTCTCTAAGTTATGAATTATCGATCTAAATTGTGAATATATATAATTGGAGTTCTCAAATATATTTATGCTAAACTAGTTACATATATTGTTTATGCTAGAAAAAAAGGTTGAAGGTATATTACTATTTACGGTTACTAATTTAAAATATTGAATCTATCAACCATCATGAATATGCATACCTTTTTCTTTTTATAATTGTGTATAAAAATCAAAATTTTGAAAAGAATTAAATAAAACTACTAAAAAGTAGGGTAGGCCACTTAAATTGAATTGTTGAGTGCCATTATCAAAACTATAGGTGAAAATGGACGAGTTATATTGAATTTGTACGGGTCAAAATGGATTGAATTAATAAACGGGCGGATTATTAATCCGCTCAAAAGTTATTTGAACTGAAACAGATTGAGCTGAAATGGGCTAAAATACGGGTCATAACCCGATCCGCCCAACTCTAATCAAGTTTTAATTGCTTTATTTATTCTTTTATAATCTTTTGATAACTTGTAAAATTAATATCCCTCTCTAACCTCTTTTTGAGGTCTCTTCCCTTTTACATGAGCTTTTTTATTATGACTAAGAGCTATATATATTAAATAAAATAAAATATTAGCCCAAAAATATTTTGACGACGTTTCTCATGAATCAATTTGGAGCTAGATATTAGCCCAAACTTCGATGAATTGAAATGAGTTGAGCTAATAAATGAGCACGTCAATTATCAACCCAACTTGAGCAAGTTGGACAACATGATTGGGGTGATTTTGTCACCTCTAATCAAAATTTAGCTAATTTTAGTAAACATAAATGCGAGACGTGTTATACGAAAGCGTACAAAATAGGCTCACACCTGCACGGTCTTGAAAGGAGTCAGAAGGTAAAATACAACAAAATTTGCTCCAATCTATATATATAATAAAGGAAGGTGCTGAAAGGTCCGAAGGAAAGGTAAAATACAGGAAAATTTGCTCCAATCTATATATATAATAAAGGAAGGTTTAAGAAGTGATGTAGCATTTCTCTTAGGCCACTTTACTATTTATCTTTTTTGTCAATTTTTTGAATATTTAATCTTATATTTTTTTTATGTTTTTTCTTTTGCTTTTTAATTATCATTATCATTACTTGAACTTTTCATATTTCTTATCTTTAAATTAATATTCATCATTGCTTAATTTTTTTATGATACTTTATAATTCATATGATTTGAAATAACAATTAATATTTTTTAATCATAAAAGATGACGATTATATATATATATATATATATATATATATATATATATATATATATATATATATATATATATATATATATATAATTATCTTTAATTTCAACTACTAATTGTATAAATTAAAATGTGTAAATTTATTACTCAATTAAAAGATAAAGAAAATAAAGATCTCTTAGATGTTTTAAGTACTATCTAATACTAGAAGAAATTTATGTTTTTTGATGTTGCAGATATTTGTAAAGGCGAAGGAGAATTTTTGGTATATTCATTTTTATTAGTGAACTTTTATTGATAATATTTCCACAATAAGTGTTGCATTGTGATACCATAAAATAGAATATTGATTCATTACTTATTATAGTGGTTTCTTACTATTGCTTTTTTTTTCTTCAAGAAATTCTTAATAATTCTTTGTAATTTCTTAATATGTTTTTCCAAAATACGTCTTACATTATAATTTGTAACTACGTATAGATGATCAATAAGCGTTGTGGTGGGATAGATAGAATCCTTACATTCTTGTCGGAGTCGAGCTCGGGCCTTATATATGAAAAAAATTCTATTAGGAACACTTTCCCATTAAATGAGCCTTACATGGCGTGAATTAGACTTAATATGAATATCAAACAACCAATAGAAAAAGAAAAAAGATTCATAGCTGTGTCGGAACGAGTCTCATAGTAATTTTATACCAAATTTCATTAGGTGAATCCTTTAAACTTATAAGGGATGATGGAGATGCTTTGGGATGGCTAAGGATCAAATGATGTGATGAAATTATTGTTTGAAATTTTAGAGAAAAATTGAAGGAAAAAAAGGCAAATTGAATTGGACATCATTAAAGAAGAAAACTTTTGTTCTTTCGGAGTTTAAATATGAGGAGGGAAGATTAAGAAAGAATTGAAGAAAAAATAAAAGGAGAAACTAAAGAAAGAAAATAAAAAAAATAATAAGAAAAATGATGTCACACTTTTCTTTCTTCATGTTTCATCGGACAATATATATTTTGATTTGTAGTCTTTCAAGATCATAAATAACTATACTTTTTCAAATAAATTATCATTTATCAAATATAACCGCTCCAATCAATATAAGTATAATAAATTCTTAAAAAATGATAAGATCTCTTAGGATAGTTAAAAACTTATGAACATCAAATACTTATATAAATTATATTAATTTTATTATACTTATATTATAAATAAAAGTGAAAATATATAGGGTTGGCTCTCGCGGTTCTCCCTTTAACACCAACGGTAGATAGGAACCGAACTCTTAAATAACTTTATTTGTTGATAAGAATATACATGAAAATATATTGATTTGATTATATAAAAATATGTCCGCATGACAATTTTTGGATTAAAAAAAAACCTTCTATTTTTATTTTATTTTTATATTTTTAGGGGGGAATGGGGAGAGGGATAATTTCAAATTTTTCAAAAACAAAAAAAAACTAATATAATTAAAAATATTATTATATATATTTATATTACTCAATTAATACTATAAGACATAGAAATAGGTGCACAATACTTACTAAAATATTATAAATATATAATAAAAAATTAAAAATTGTGATAATAACTTTTATATATAAATCTTTAAGAGTCTATAAGAAAATAATGTTTTCTGCCTATCTATTCTTATTTTCGTCTTCTTTTTTTTCTTATCTCATCTTTTATAGAATTAATTTATGTATATAATATATATATGCGCGTGTGTGAAAATCTTCCTTTTGTGATTATTATTTTTACAAAAAATATTTATAATCATGAAAACGCAGTGTTCACTAGTATCTAAGAAAAATAGCACCAAAAAATATCAGGACACACTCAAATTTTGATTGATCAGTCATAAATTTCACAAGAAACAAACTAGAGAAAACAATTTTACAGTTGAGAGGTCCTGGAAACTAGCAGCATTTTGATTATACAAGAACAAAGAGACCTGAGATTATCACCACATGATCCAAGAAACAGGTTTGCCGTCTCAACATGCTATGAAATTCACTGTACATCTGCTTGTATGCATACGAAAATATACCTATTGAAACCATGACGTTTACAGTGGGCGCTGGGCAGAGTACAAGAGCATTTCTCCAATATCTTTTCATTTCCGAAGGTTGAGACTCAGTAAGTTTGACAAATGCAGCAACATGACGGCCTCTGTCAATGAAACCTATTACCAGAACCATCACTCCCCCAGTATGAGAGAACTCAGCCCCTTTCAATTTGCATTGGATGTAGCTTGTGGCACCTCTTGGTATGTGCCCGATTCATCGTTATAAAGTACCTACATTTGATACATCAAGCAAAATAGTTGACAAAAATGCTATTTTCGACAAGTTCAAAAGTTTGAAAATTGCGGTAACCAATAGGAATAGGAAGATAATATCCAGATATTCTGTCAGTTAAAACAGTTGAATGTCATTACCATTGTCCTGATGATGCATGGCAATACAGTCCAGATGATGGATCATAATAGTAGCCCAAACTGCTGCTGTAGTAATAACTGATCTTGAAAAACCAAAAAGGGTAAAAAGTCAAGTTAAGAGAGATCAATACAAAAGAAAAAACCACACTATAACATTAGTGACAGATTCCAACTTTGGAGACGCCAGTTCTAAACCACGCCCAAGTTTGGGCGGATTAAAACAATTAAAACTTAATAAGAGTTAGATCAGGTTGGTTATGACCTGCATTTTAGCCCATTTCCGCCCAAGTAACTTTTAGTCGAGGTCACTTATTAATTCAGCCCATTTTGACAGCGACCCAAATTCAGCCCAACCGCACATTTGTCACCTCTAAATTGAAGTTCCTAGACAGATAGAATGAGGATATGAACCTTTCATAAAATAACTGATATCCCATATCTGCTCTTATCAAGTCAATGTAGGAAAAATTAGACAAGCAGGCAACCCCAACTTATTTTGGTAGTCCCTGCTACTGCTAAAAACAAAAATGGATATCATATCAAGGAAAGAACTATGCATACTCTACCATGAACTTCAAAAGCAGTACTATCATGTTCTGAAACAAGAGTTATGTGGCCAGAAACTGACAAATGGAATGGCAACCTAACAGGAATACTTCTGCCAATATTTACTTGAAGAGAATGTTGACACAGTATACAGGGGACTAAGAATCCTACAATAACCTGCTCCCAGTTGAATCCAGCCGAATTTCAAAATGATACGGTTTGATTTCTTACTGAGATCTGTCTATGAGCAGAACGACAAATGTAGTGTATTGAGCTAAAAGGTAGAAAACATACCCAGAGGACTCATCAAAACAAAATCAGCCATGCTGATCACCTACAGTTCACATAGAGTGGAGTCACGTGTGTGTAAAGGGAAATATGCTAAAAAAACCTTGTAATCTCATCTCCAGTAGAATAATGGACTAAATTTGTCAATAATGTCAATTCTTGAATGTGTTTAGGGATCAAATTACCTCCATTAGAAGCAGGATTAGCTGGAGTACTTTCATCGTCTTCACCAAACATGTCAAATGCATCATCACTCTTGCTAGCTGAGTTAAATGAATTTGATGAAGCCACATCTGTATTAACCATAGAATGTCCTCCTGCAGTAGCAGTTGACCCACCGGAAAGGAAACCTTCATCGAGGATATTATCGGGCTTAGGCTGCAGCGATTCACTAGTTTACCCTGCTTTTGAGCTAACTTCTCATATCCCTCTGGAGCAATACAAAATGCAAATTAAGATAATACCCTCATTCATGCAGCTCAAGAGAAATGTCAGCATGTAAGTGCAAGATCAATGTTCATTATTTCAGAACCCTAGAATAAAACTTAGTCACCAAAAATCAGCCTTATAGTAGATAAAATCCAAGCAGCAAGGAAAAGATCCACCACTTTTCTGTTTCAGTGTCCACAATTCCTTCCCCCCAACCCAAGTGGGGGAAGTCTTAACCAGTTTGGTTAGGGAAAAGACAAGAATGGAATGGGAAGGAGACAATACTTCATATATTTTCCACTTCCAAAGTCGTGATGGAAAAATGTCAGAGAAAAAGAGGGAACAACACAATAGCAAGTACCTGCTTCCCGCTGGAAACTCTCTTGCTTTTCTTCATACACATCTGTGAAACAAGAAATAGACTGAAAGATTAAAACTGTCCTTGGTATTCTATTCAAATATTACCTTGCAATATATAGTTATTATGCAAACACACTTAACTGAAATCTCCATTCTCCATCAGCTTCATAGCATCTTCTGTTAGCTGATCAAACAGCTGCTTAGTTTCTACGGACATTTTGCCCTTTTTATTGTTTGAAGTACCTTTCAATCTCCTTAAAACCTCGACCTGTTGGAAGCATCAAGTTCTACCCATGAGTCCCAAAGCAATGAGAATAACATCAAGTTAGCACAAAGATTCTTGACAGAAGTACTCAAACATAGCAAGTGGATATTTTTATCGTACAAAACCCGCCAGATTTATATGGGGCAACTAATACAGGAATGAAAAGTGAATGGTGTATGGTCTAAATTAACAGTAATGTCGAGAGAATTCGCTGCAACGCAGATCTGCTGTAAGCAAATTGCAAATAGGCAGCATGATTTGTTTAGTTGGAAATGAAGGACCAAAAAGTCAACCAGCTTCTAGAAATTATCAAAAACAAGATCACTGATCACAGCTCTGAAGTCCCAAAAGTGCTAACATGGTTTAAAAAAACAAAAAGGTGATTCATATTGAAAGTAAACGAGAAGGAGTATTCTGGTGTTCTCAAACACCAGATTAAGATATTAACCTTCTGAGCAAATAGCAAAGCCTTCTCTCAAACAAAATCTTCTACGTCTTCCTTTAATTGAATAACATGTACCTCAAAGCAACCTATGAATTTAACAGGTTTTTGTAGAGAGGTAGAGAATGTGGCCTGCCAACACCAAATGGACTGGATGCCAGATGACAGACCCCTGCCTGCAGGCATCAGGAACTTTTGGGTAAAGGCCTTATACTTGAATATCCTGATTGACAAGGATAGATGGCCAGAGTGGGAGGAAAGGGAAAAAATAAATGGTGTGGCGCCAACTTTCCCAGTATGCTGGTCTGATGCAAAGCATCTTGTCATTAACTTATTTATATTTGGAGAGAGGAAAGTTGCCAGAGGAAGCAAGCAGGTAACTGACTGACCAATACAGCAAACAATATGCTAAATTTACTTGTTATTGAATGGATGGATGTGTTTAGGAGCAAGTATTTGCATAGGAAACAAGTTGAATTGTCGAAATATCAGATGCAAAGTTGATAGAGCCAATGTCCTACTACCATGATGAAAATAGCTCTTGTAGGGTGCAAAATTTTTCGACAAGATGTGCTATTCTAACTGGTACCAAAAGCTCTCCTTCGGAAAATCCAATGAAGCATTTACTATATTGCGGTGATTCTAAAAATTAACCGACATATTTCTTGAATTGATTCTAACATGGGCACGACTGTTGAATTCAAATATTCAGTACCTTAGGAATGAGCCCCATAAAATCCACCTAGTTCTTTTTTAACTCCTTCAGTTCTAATATGATTAGAACTTGCCTTGGCTTTCATTCATTTTGGTGATCAGCAAAAGTTCTTAAATAACAATATAAATTTGACAGCTCAATCATAGCCTCACCATTTCTTTTTTGGAAACAACAGCAAAAAGCCACAAAGAACATTGCTTGGCAAATGAAGAAAATGTAATATGCAAGCAACAACTGTTGCCAAAGACAGAAGGTAACATCCAAGCACATATGCATGTAACTATGCTACTGGGGATAAACACGTGTGGAAAAAGCAAGCCCATTCATATTGAACCTACAGAAGGAAACAGAAAATGAAAGCACATAAAATACTTTGAAGATATACAAACAAATGCCATCAACAGTAGTTATCCATTAAAAGTAATGAACAACAACAACAACAATAAACTTAGAAAATTACGAGGTGGGAATACTTACTGTTTCTCCTGGCTCAAACACATCAGCAATTCGCCTCTTCATCTTTCCTAGTTGTTCTGATGTAAGGTCTTGAATCTCATCTTCATTGATATCTTAGTAGGATTTTCCCAGAATACCTTTTTTCAGTCTCAACACTATCAAGCCATGCACATCCTGTACACTTAGTAACATCAGAAAAGATGCAAGGATTGGGAAATGGGGGTAGAAAATGCTTGATGTAAGACTCGCACCTTTATCTCATTTTCATTTAAATATTCAACATAGTTTCCTGATGCATCAAAATAACCTTCTTCTCTCTTTATTCCGATTAAAAGGTTCTATTGCAATCCCATCATCAATGAATGTTTCATTTTCCTGCCAAACAGTGACATTCAGAAATTTATTTACAAGAGAAAGAAATACAAACAAACAAGAAATATGAAGTTTAATACATGGAGCAATTAGAATATGCAAAATTTGACATCGATGATAATCAAAAGTGCTTTAGTCTGTTTTATAAGTCAAACCAAAGAACAAATAACAATATAATTCCACAAATTTATTGTGACTGCACATGAAGCATCATTAATGAAATTTAATTGACATTTATTTCTGGAGAGTACAAATAAAAGAAAGGAAATGCTAGGAAAATAAAACAGAAGGAAACGAAGGAAGTAAAGGCACAAATTTTTCTTTCCATTGTTTCATTGGCGAGGGAAATTAGCGAGGGCAGGAAAAATTTTATTCCAAGGAAAGTCAGACAATTTTTTCTTCTTTGTGTTCCTTTTCTCACCTCTGCAAATTAAAGTGTGATTGCAAAATTTAAATCTTACCCCTTTTTCTTTGTACAGTTCAAAAACCCACTGTTCATAAAGTCCAAGAGAAGAACACTACATAAGATAGTATGAGACAACTCTATTGAACACACAAACAACAACTCATGCACCGTGAATTTAAAAGTTAAAAGTGCAAAAAAAGTGTCTGGGGCTTGAAATGAAAAGCGAAATTAAAGCACACATTTCTTCAAAAAAAAGGCACAATTTACAGATCATAAAAATACCAAACATATATGGTTTAGCACTATAATAATCAGAATTTCAATCAATGACTAATTTTAACATTTGATGCTATAATGTCAATATTAATCCAAATCCTTAAAGTTGGGATTCAAAGGGTATGCGGTGCTCGCTGGAATCGCTGCGCACTATTGTTTAAAGCACAGCCATACACTTAGCCTATGAAGCGATGACCCCCCTTTTCGCACTACTTAGTTCTTTAAGTGGCACAGCGATGACTTTTAATAACACTGATAATGCTAAAACCTTTTTCTCCAGACATCACGACGTTATTATGCAAGTAGAACTCAAATCAATTGTTTTTTTCAATACCCAAGGAAAGACCAAAATTCAACAACTCATAGAAAGCAAAAAATATCCATGTCCTATTGTTTGGAAAACCAGTTCTTGAAATAAATATGGAACCTATTAACATGTGACACTAACCTCCCTAGCCCCTCCGCCACCAACAGCTCTCCCTCATGTGACCTACTACCTTCCCTTGTAAGAAATACAAATACTCTAGTTACTAGCAAGTGTATTCAGTCAAATTAGTATCTATTTATGCTAAAACATTTTTTTGTCAAAGAAAAGTATGAAAATGTCATGCTTTGCCGGCTTTGAGTGCAAAGCAACACTAAACTCTTGGTTTTATTGTGAAAAGATGCAACAACTACACCACCTCAATCCCAAACTATTGAGGATCAGCAATCGATCCTTAATCCATTTACTCCACCTTGGTCTATTTCGTTCCAATAATTTGATCATGGGAAAAATTAGGCATTCCTAAGAATTTCCCTGAGCCTCATACTTATCCCCACATAGACATACAGCCTGGTTAGAATCTTGTAAATAATCTAGGAGCCTGTAAATATAGTATATATATATATACACACTCCTTGTAATTTTTTGTACTCTCTTTCCTCTTAGAACATGTACATAGTTGTTTTAAACCCCATTTTCTTGAGGAAATAATCAAGCTAAATTTTCACTCAATTCTCACATAGTATCAATGCAAGTTAGAAAATACTTGTTGTGCATCCCTACCAAATGGAAGAAAAGAAAGTCACGTGACATTCTGTGGCTATCCACATCAGCTCTCATTTCTGTTGGTGTCATGCAAAAACCGACACCACCACAAGGTCCACTATAGTCCGGTGACCAAGCCCTAGTTAACCCCTATGGCAGAGAACTTAGCACACGCAAGCGCGAGGAGCCTTCCAGGAAGGTTCTGGCAAATTTTCTATTTCTAAATTTAATTAGCCTACTGATTTTCATGATCTACCAAGGACTTTTCTCAACACTTATCAAAAGCTTTCTCTTGGTAATTGAATATAGTGCGGAGATCTTGCTTCTCCCTACATATTTTCATCAATCTTCTTAGCAAAACTATAAACTCTATTATAAATCTACCAGGCATGAGTCCAAAAAATGGTTCTTCATCACCTTGTAATGTCCCTTAGTCTACGCTCTCCTACTACTTCTCAAAGTTTAATTGTATGACTCATAAGTGTATATCATGAGTGCGCATAACTTTGAGTATCTCCTATGGTCTTATATATCGAGCCCGAGGTACTATTCTCCCACTAACTTGACATCTTTCCATCTTAATCTAACATTGAATACCATAATACTCCAAAAATTATCCACACAAAAATATCTCTTAATGATATTTAGACTTTGTTCAAGATCTTAATGATTAAGACCAATTCAGACCAATTAAGTGTTTAAATCTTAATGAAAATAAATATACTTAATGGCCTAAGATGCGAACATTGATTCAAACCTACATTAAGTGCAAACAAATGAGTCCTTAATCAACACTTTAAGAAAGACATCTTATGAAATATCAATATATTTAGCAAAAATCATATAAGAAACGTTAATCCATAACCCACATAATTTCCTATGGTAGAGACTGAACAATGGATTACTTTTTCCAAGAGAATCCCTTCATATTCAACTTGGTACATGTTTTTAATAATTCTTAATGATGATTCATTCACACACATAGCGGCAAATATTTATGCTATCCTCTTAATGAGCCGTTATGCCAAGAAAGTTCACCATTTTCTTCCTAGATCTTTTGTTTCTAGAGCATAAAGTTGAAATATAACATTCCATAGGTATGTATTAGAGGTTTTGTGATGAAGTTCTTAGATGTGGTCACTATTTTGCTTATGTTACTACTTAGGAAATATAATTAACAATCAAGACTAGTTATAGTTTTCAATTGTACAAATGAGCACCCCTATCTCAGCTCTTTTTGAGAAAATTACCATATCTAAGCTGTTCTAGCTAAAAATGCAGCACAAATCATGCCAAGCCCCAAAAATGTTTGTATTTATCCTAGTATCACTTTCTTATCAAGAGATATGAACTAGATATCAGAGATCCACAAAATACCTAACTACAATCATGGAATAAAAGATATTGGAAGGAACAAACCTCGTATTCCACTTCTGCCCGCGATATGTCAGCTATTTCACCTTCATTTTCTTCATCAAGGAGCTCCGCTGTTATTTGGTTCCGCCGTACCGGCACTCTGCTTTGGCTGCAGCGCGAGGATCTCTCCACCCACTAGGTTTATCTACATGCCCATCAATCGTGTTATCACCCTGCTTTACCTTCTTACCCTTTGGGAACCTTACCCTCTTCTGCCTGTGATGTTGAGGAAGAAAACAACATGTCAATGCAAACATCCTTAAAATTCCGCATCAAAATGAAACCATTTTGAAACCCAACAAATTAGGTTGTCATAGAGCATGGCAGCCAATATCATATTGAAAAAAACCACCATTTGAAGTTGTATTACTTCCTGTCTGCGAACCCGTGAAACACATAGTCTTTACAAGGAAAATCACAATAGGTAACACTAATTTCTTACATTTCTCCTACTAAACTCATGACAGTCTCAACAACGAAATACAACCTCTGATCTGAAAAAGAAAGCAGTTCCACCATCTACTCCTAATTAGAAGTGGAAACAAGGAAAAAAAATTAACAGTCAAATTTCGGATCATACTTTATTCCTTCTTGATTCAGGAAGAACATAGACTTCAGGCTAATCATTTGATCAATTATCTTCATCCACGATCAGATAACAAATAGCTAGTGAAGAAATAAATTGGAAAACCTTCTCATCTGCTTAATACTTTTGACTTAAGTTTTCGGTGATAAAAATTAATAAACAGGGCATCCACGTAATTTGTTCATTGTGGCAATAGAAAAGATGGACACACTTTTTCAACATCATAATTCCCACCAAGTGTACGCCATTGTAAAGACAAGTGTGAGATTTAAAGTATCTCTAGTTTTAGAAAACTCCTACTTTGTCTTCAAAGACAAACCACTGAGAATGAAATGATCACATTAAGAGTAAAATAGATGCAAGTTATATAAATTATCCAATTAATTTGAGCATGAGGCATAGTTGCTTAATAATTCCATACATCTCCAATAAATAATGCATTTTCCTCCATAGTTCTCTCAAGGCCAAACACACCCTTCTTTCCAAGACATTTTCTAGGCAATAGAGAATATACAATCACCATTTCTGCTAGATATTTTCTCTAGGTTCAAATCAATATGGGAAATCAACAGTAATTAGCCTTAGAAAAAACCAAGCTAATAAATTTGCATGCATTTGCTGAAGTCATGTTGTAAACAAACATAGATAGCAGCTGAAAGGAAACAAATCCAAGTGCATACTCCTGCACTCCTCTAAGAAGCTCCTTATATTCTTACAATAATGACATAATAAAAAAATCCCAGCAGAGGCAAGAAAACTACGTGATTTCTCTCTATATATACAAAAATTAACGAACAGAGCTACGCGGCAGTAGCTACCCATGAAATTAGTTTAGATGTGCACAAGATTATCAAAAAAAAAAATTGCACAAACAAAGACGACGAGCTTCCTTATTCATTTATCTATTATTATCTTTCCGTTGATACAAAATCCTCCCTTGTTCACTTTTTTATGACATTTCTTATATTTCGATAGTGAAATAAATTCTTTTTCCTTCACCACTATGTTTTCAAGCATACACCAAGTATCATTTATTAAGAAATCACGAATTTATAGCTCAAATTTAATTCCCGAACTCGATAATACAAAATAATACGAGCTTTCATGTGGTGCAGAATCCCTAAGCATGTTCAGAAGAAGTTGTACAAACCTAGGGCACAAAAAAATCACATGGAAAATTTAAAAAAAAAAAATGAAATAAGGAAATTGTAGTTACTCTGGAGCTTTATTAGAGTCATCGTCCTCAACGAAGGGGCGTTTGGAACGTCGCGATGAACCTTCTTCCATGGCGGACGAGTAATCGGGAGTTGGTATAATGGATTCAAATAAAAGGAGAAAAGGCGAAAGTGGAGCGAGAGTAGTGGTGAATAGTAATAACAATCCGAATAGAGGCGAACCGGGTCGGTAAATTCTCGGTTCTCCCTTTTGTCCTTAATTGGAGACCCCACGAGAAAACGGCGACGTTAGAGATCACTTTAATTTGTTTTAATTTAATATTATCTGTAATTTTAATTTATATGAACTTTTGTGACTAGTAAACTCTAAAGAGAAAAAAAAGTCATTTGATACGCAAAATGAGATAAGAAAAAATATTTTATTTTTTTTATTTTTTTTATTTTTTTTATTTTTTTTACTTACTTTATTTTTATATAATATATTAATTTTATCGTTTTAATATAAATAATCGGATAAAAGCTGGCCCATCTTTATCTCACATATCAAGCGATCCTTTATAAAAAGTTATGGTCTAAAATTAAATCATAACTTTTTTGGGTCCAAATTCACCTTTCCATGGATTAAAAAAATTTTATGAAATATAAGAAAATATTTTATGTTTGGATCAACTAAAGAGCATTGCATAAATAAGGATGAAGGCGATTATTACTAATATTTTATTTATTATTCTATATAATGGAAAATATATAACAGTAATATTGGGAATTTTCATAAATATATATACATACACAAATAGTACTCAATATTGTAAAATGTATTCAACATTTTTCAGTTTACTAAGTATATCATCAGTTTTAAAAATAAAATAAAAATTTACCTAAAATTTCATCTATAAAATGATAAAAAAAAATGTGTATATTTCGCTCAAATTTCTATATATGAATTATAAAATATGTATATCTCATTTAAGGCTTAAAAATCGCTTAAATTAAGTATGAAATGTGTATCTAATAATATAAAAATTTATAATTACATTTTGAAAATTTAATATATCTATAACAAATATTATATACAACTTTCATATAAATTTATCTGACCACAATAATAAAACTTAAATGTATACAACTTTAAAATAATTTTATTTAAATACTACATTAAATCATCCAAATTTGAGATATAAGTTCTCCAAGGTGTGCTCTAATTTTTAAAACTACACCCATTTCGAAATTATTTTAATTTCCAAACTCATGTTTCAACTTTGAAGCTTCAAGCTTCATCCATGATGAAATTTGAGATTAGAATGACGAAATTTTATTTCAAATACATTCAATCTACTGTCCCGTCGTTAATTTTGATCAAGGAGTGTAAGCCCATTAAAGTGTTCATTTGCGTGATACATGCCAAATATATGAATATCTTATGTGATGTCATGAAAGATTGGAAATTTCTGCTTGTCTGCGATACGAAAAATACTTTTGAATGTTTCTCTCTTATATTAAAACTTTTCAGGTTCGCACTCTGGGATCAATGTTGGAAGAGATAAAGTCTTAAGAAATAAGTATGGTGTATCTTGACGGATTACTCATCTTTGTGATCAATGACAAATATATAAATATATTATGATGGTATCATGAAGAATCGTGAGATGAAGCATTTTCTATAATCAACTATGACGATATGAAAGTAAAAAGGTAGCGTTTATAAATAATTTCTTTCCGATGGGACAGCGCCTTAATTTTTCTCATGAAAAAACTAGCAGATACTACCTAGGAGCTAAGAGGACTGGGCCGACCCAAGAAGGTGGACTGGACCGAACCGGTTTTTGCTCAGGCCAAACATAAAGTTCCATCAAAACCGATTAACCGGTCAGGTGGTTAAAGGAGACTTTAAATTCGTATTTTTTAAAAAAAAGATATTACATAATTAAATTTTAATTAAGTTAACAAAAATATTATTTTAATAAAAATCTACCCTGTCCAGTAAAACTTGATCCCAGATGGACCTAAATAAATCCGTATTGATCTAACCCGGTTGCAACCAGTCCCCGGACCTAGTAAATAGTAATTAACCGAACCCCAAAATGATCGAGTTGAATTTTTTCCTGAATCGGTCCGTCCCGGCCCCTTAATACAATAAACTAGGACTATTTACACTCTTATCAGTTTCTTTCTCAAAAACTTGCATTACATCAATCTTGATTTTATTGTCGGGTAGCTTTGTTGTGTATATAGAAGCAACTTGTTTGGCAATGTGATCACTTTTGGTGTCACGTGTTTTTTTTCTTTTCAAATGGCAATGATGAATTCTGCATAGACCATTCTGTTATAGAGCCTGTTTGGATTGCCTTTGCTGGAGTTTGGAGCATAGTTTGATGTGAAGTAATCAAATTTGAAGAAATAGTCATTGAATTTGTAATCACTGCATCAAACTCTTCCCTTCTTTGTAGCCACATGATAAATAAGGCCTGGCTGCATTTAGAAGCAATAAACACCTCCATGAAATCTTTGGATGATCACCAAGTAGTTATAAATATAAGTGCTTAATCACTCTTAGTAATGGAATAAGGGTCTGTTTGGATAGACTTAAAAGCTCTATTTAAGTTATTTAAAGTTCTTTTAAGCCAAAAGCAATAAATAGGGATTGTCAATTTATTGCTTTGGCTTAAGTAGCTTATCGTAGTAAAGTTCTTTTAAGCCAATGGCCAATAAGTGAGATTGTCCAATTTATTGTTTTTGGCTTGATTACCTTAACCAATTGTTTTGTTTTGATTAATCTGTTAACATTTTTATCCAATATAAATTAAGCTCCAACACTTAAGAAGTGTTTTTCAGTACTTGAATCTTAAAAGCAACTTAAATTCGATCAATCAAACGGGAGTACGGACGGAAGGTAAAAGGTCTCTTAACCATCCAACTTGCTTGTCGTGGCATTTTAATAGTGTCAAGTCCCTACCTTTTTATATAATAAATATGAATCCATTTACTTCATGGCTTGTCATTGTTGAGGAAACGAGAAAAATATAAGTATTGTGTTCCAGATTATTGTGTTTTATTATATATAGTCGTCTTACGAGCATTTTTGTCTTAAGCTTATTTTTAGCATAATAAAATATTTTCTCAAAATTAAATAAGTTTTTCCAATTAATTAGAAAATACAAAAAATCTAACAAAATGAATTTCAAATCTAAAAAGGAGATAAAGAGAGAGCAAAGCAAATATAAAAGATGTAGAAAAGAAGAGGGCAGAATGTAAGGAGAGAGAAAGGAAAATAAATTATTTCTCATTGTCCATTTCCTATTTGAGGGAATGAGGCTTATTTATAGGCACAAGGATGAAGTGTATTCTCGACAAATAGCAAGCATACTTGTCAAAATATTTTCATGCAAGTTGTCAACAAGTCACCAGCACTTGCCACCTTTGCTCTAAGTGGGCCATTTGCCCATTTATTAAATATCTTTTGAAATATTAAAAATCTATCAACAATTCCTCACATCTTTCAAAAGATTTTTAAGAACAAAAGTAATGACCAGAAGGAAAAATTTACAGGATTTATGTGGTCAAAATGCATTAGGTTTGGTGTCTTTTGAATTATGAACCAAACTTAGACCGACAAAATTTAACTTATAAAATTATTAGTGAAATATAAAAATTTTTATGAGCGATAATTAACTGGCCCGTAAATTAGAACTTTATCAATCATATTCGATATACTGATGTTCATTGAAGTTTTGCAATAAGATATATGAGTCTTTGGTTTCTCATAAGAGCCCAAGAGATTAAGTAGAAACAATATTATGGCGATCTCCTCGATACTATACTGTAAATTTCAGTATCTATAATGCATTTTATACACCAACCTTAAATTGCATTATTAAATTAATAAAACTTATTTCTCACATTAAGTAATAATTTGACACTCTCTTAGGTGCGGCAAAGTAATATGAAGAACCCTACTGTGGACCCTCCTCATCTTTTATACGGCGATACATCTCACCATTGTCGTAATAATTCTCAACTATCTTTAAGTTAAATTATTTTTTCTCCATGATTCAATGAAGGGTGACAATTCTAACTACATAACGTAAATTGTTATCTCGAATGGACATTTGAAATGTATCGAACACGTCTGTCCTTTTTCTTACATAGTTATAGTTATTCACACTAATAACAATTATACCAGTAATCACAATAACAACAATAGAGTGAGCAACTCATCCTTTATTAAAGGGATATTGACTAAGAAATTTCTTAGCCACTCGACCTAGCACGACCCAATTTCTTAGGGTTGTATGGGCACCTACTCGACTCTAGTCCAATAGGAGAACCCTTTACCATCTATCCCTTTATAAAATACCATTTAATTAGATAAAAATTCCATACAAACTATTACCAAGTAACGTTTCAAAAACAATTTACAATTACAATCTTTAAGTAGTACTTCTCAACGACCTAAGCCTAGACATGTACAAGAGTTCAAATGGAGTAATGACAATTAAAAAGAGCACAACTTCGCCAGGAAAGATATGCGAAGATGATCTTTGAGTATGACCATTTCAACCATGAAACTTCAATAACTGTAACAAACATATATACCACCACCCAAAGGTGTACCAAGAGTAGTATTAGTACACCACACGTCTTCAGTAAGCATCATCGGTCGACTAAAATTAATATACGCAACACAATATAAAATCAACAACATCAACTATTAATTCCATGCAATAACTTATGCTACTTAATCATGTTATACTATATTACCTCAATGAGTTCTGCTTTCACAGTCCAACACACCCTTATCACTTTTTAATGAGTCTCTAGCTATAAGCTCTAAACATGCATTGTTACTTAGATGACTCTAAGGATTTCAACAGTCAATATAAATCGACCAATCCAGTCATAATCATACCAACCATGTCAATCATTACATAATTGGAAATCACCTATCAAACATAAAAGCCATCACAACCTGCAAGCATAAGCAATCACAATAGAATCATGAAACTATATTCATATTGAATCACAATTGCATAGCTTCTATATCTCATCAGTTCCTCTGTATCTAATCTGAACATACATCTGCATCACTCTCCATCAGAGTTTCTAATTACTCCATCAATCGCAGCATTGTTCCTATTTTTAAAGGCGCCATCAATGTTAAGTTTTTAGCATCTCTTTAGTAGGTTTCTGCCATTTAATAGTACTTTCCTGGTGATGGCATTGTTATCACTGTTAAATTGAACATTTATATTCAGAAGCTTTCATGATGACATTTTGAATAGAGGGTGGTGTCTGTGTGGTTAAAAGAATTATCGGTTCTGTTCAGCCATAGATACCAAATAGCAAAGGGCAGTATATCAGCCCACATGAGGATATCAAATTGCACAGAGAGGTTGAGGTCCCCAAGGAGATTTAGCCAGTGTGTTTCATGGAAGGGAAGGTTATGCAGATTTAATCCCAAATCCAACCAGAAAGTTTTTGGCATGGCATTCCAACATTATATGATGAATAGTCTCTTTAAATTATTATTTCCTAGTTTATTAAAAATATTAATTTTATCCAAAAATAATACCAAAGTATTACAAATCTTAATAATTTCAAAATTTTATATATATATATAATTATTTTGTTATTTAATTTTTTATGCTATGTTATGTCATGTAATTTTTTGTTATACCCCAGAAGCCCATAGATTAGACCCAGGAGTTTAAATAGAAAATAGAAATGTTGTTGTATATAATATATTTTGTAGGTCCAAAATTCCCCTACAGTTAATAATAGAGGCATTTTGAGCTAATATGTTAACTGTGAGGTTACTTACGGCCGAACTGTAACAAAGAACAATTTTGTTCAATTTCGCATAGTTTAAGGGTTGTATGCGATCGATCCCCGAGACCCAAACCACATTGTCTCGAGGACCGGTTGCTGACCCTAGACTCCCAGATTCCTACTGGGACCCGATTCATAAACCAGGCTCCCAATTTTTACCCGGAACCCGATTCTTGACCTCGACTCAAGTTGAGGTCGGAAGTAGTCTTGAATCTGGGTCGGGAATTGGGTCTTGAATCCGGGTCGGGTGGTGAGGAGGCGGCAGAGAGTTTTAAAAACTATACATATATTTTTAAATGTAGGAATGTCATTTTCTCTAAGTTAGGAGAAAATAGAATTATTTAAAAAATTATCTTTTAACATATTTTTGCCAACCAAACATGAAAATAATTGATGAAAATATTTTCTTTCCTGCCAAAACAGACCCACAACGTAAATGTCTGATCATTATTCTGACGGAATACAACAAAAACAAATGATTGTATAGAAAGATGACTTATAGGGTCTTCCACTCCAAACAAACCAATTACACTACAACTATTTAATACTGGATATATATTGAAAGACAATAACATGGAGTTAAATTAATTTTGTAGGGGATGTGTACGAATACTGAATGATATGTGTAGTTAATATTAATCCAAATTGGTGATTATTATTTTATGTAAAATGATTACGATCAAAATTAATATATTCCTAAGCTGATCAAACTTCAATTATCCAGTGTGGATGCAAGTAGCTGGTCAATCTTGAAAATAGTTAAAATATAAGAGTAGTTAAATGACAGCAAGATACATATTTAAAATATACTTGCTCTGCACCAAACTTCTTTCTAGCAGCAATAAACAAAGACCTTATAAGCCTAGTGCTGTATTGCTGTAACACCATACTCAATAACAGTAAAAACCCAAAACTCCTGAAGATGGTTGATGCTTTTGTGTCATTTGCAGTTTCCAGTGGGGATTTCTTAATACAGGAAGTTAACCTGCGTTTAAGTCTGGAGAGGATGTGAAGTGGCTGAAAGGGTTGCTCTTCATGAAATCTTTCCTCAAAGATGCAGAAGAAAAGCAAGTTGAAGATCTAAGAGTTCAACAATGGGTGTTTGAAATTAATGATGTTGCTAATGATGCTGTCGCTATACTCGAGAATTACTCCATGGCAGGTGATCAATGCAAGGACAATGGTTGCTAATCGTCTTAAGGCGTGTGCTTGTATCTGTAGGAAGGAGACCAAACTCTACGATGTCAGCAAGGAGATCCAATCCCTCGAGCAACGAGTCATGGATATCTCTGTAAACGAGAGACTTATGGTATTAGAAATATCGATAATATTGCAGGGGAGAAGGATCAAGTAACAGGCTAACAATCGGTCAGCTTTAGTTAGAACATTGAGAGAACTACCTCCTATGTGGATGAGGATCACATTTTTGTTGGCTTTCAGGATGTTGTAGAAAGAATGCTAGCTGAACTTCTTAAAGCAGAGCCTCGTCGAAGCGTCATCTCCATTTATGGTATGGGTGGTTTAGGTAAGACCACTCTTGCAAGAAACCTCTACATCAGTCCTGATATAAAGTCTAGCTTCCCAACACGCGCCTGGATATATGTTTCTCAAGAGTACAACACCGTGGATCTCCTTAGGAATATCATAAATCCATCAGGTCGCACCAAGGAAAATCTAGATTTGTTGGATAAGATGACTGAAACAGATCTAGAAAGTTACCTTCGTGATCTATTAACAGAACGAAAATATCTTGTAGTGGTTGATGATGTATGTGAGAGAGAAGCTTGGGAAAGTCTGAAAAGAGCATTCCCAGATAGTAAGAATGGCAGCAGATTATTACAACGCGCAAAAGAGGATGTCGCTGAAGAGCAGATAACAAAGGTTTTGTCCATAGACTTCGTTTCCTAAGCCAAGAAGAAAGTTGGGATCTCTTTTGTAGGAAACTACTTAATGTTGGGGCAATGGTCTCAGCAATGGAGGCTAGGCTAAGGATATGGTGGACAAGTGTGGAGGCTTACCTTGCAATTGTTGTATTAAGCGGACTACTTTCGCATAAAGGGGATAGAAGAATGGAAAAAAATGAAGACGCACCTCTGGCAAAACATTAAAGATGATTCCATTGAAATCTCCTACATACTATCACTGAGCTACAATGATTTGTCAACTGTGCTCAAGCAGTGTTTTCTTTACTTTGGTATTTTTCCAGAAGATCGTCTGATCAATGTGGAAAACCTAATGTTGTTAATGGATGGCTGAAGGATTTATACCAAGAGGAAAGGAAGAATGGAGGATGCCGCAGAAGGCTGCTTGAATGAGCTGATAAGACGAAGCTTGATGCAAGTGGAAAATCTGCGTTGGGAAGAAGTTATTAACTGTAGGATTCATGATCTACTTCGGGATCTTGCCGTACAAAAGGCATTGGAGGTAAATTTCTTTGATATTTATGATCAAAAGATAGCTCCATATCCTCTTTATGTCTGAGGCATGTCGTTAATGGTCAAGCACAAAGGTACCTCTCACTTGATATTTCTAACCCAAGTTAAGGTCAATTATGTTCTTTGATCCAGATTTTTGTAAGGTGGGTCTTATAAACTTCCGTAATGTGTTCCAACATCTATATGTGTTGCACTTGGAGATTCGTGTTGGCACTACCTGTCTATAGTACCTGATGCCATAGGATTTATACCACCTCAAGTTCATAACTTGACAAGTATCCATGATCTTCCCTCCTCCATTGGCAACCTCAAGAATTTGAGACACTTAGTGTGAATGATTGGAACCCGCTTATGCCAACGCTACCACCCGAGACAGCTGACCTAATAAATCTAAGACATTTAGCTGCTCCATATTCAAAACCTCTGAAACATATAAGCAAACTCTATGATCTTCAAGTTCTTCAAGACATCTCTTGTGATCAGTGGAAAGATGTTGATCCACATTAGTTAGTCAATCTTCGAGAATTAACCATGTATCATATTAAGAAATCTTACTCCCTAAATAACATTGGCAACTTGGAAAGGCATAGCACTCTGATATTGTGTTGTGAAATGATGAATCATTCGGCCCTTGAATATCTTAGTTCTTGTCCAAAAGCTCCACAAATTGTTCTTACGTGGAAGAATAGAAAAACTGCCTGTCTCAGACCCATTTCCAAATTCCATCACAATGATGGTCCTTTGCTATTCAAAACTCATGGAAGATCTGATGCCTATTCTGGGAATGTTGCCAAACCTAAGGAATCTCGAATTAGTAGCAGCTTACAAGGAAAATTACCTGCGGTGATAGCCAGCTTCAGTCAACTAGAGTTCCTTCGTCTTGATAGTCTAAAGAAACTAAAAAGATGGCATTTAGCTACAAGTGCAATGCCTCTGATTAAAGGTCTTGGTATTTATGACTGTCCAAAGCTAAAGGAGATTCCCAGAATGAGAAGGCTTGGAGATGTTGAAGAGATCTAATTTTTGGTGAAGCTTTTCAAGCATATATAATGTCCTGTTTCGGCCTCTTTCACAATCATTACAGGTAACAAATCTCAATCCTAATGACCTTGTTTAATTCGTTTTACTCATTCTGCCGCAGATCTGTTAGTAATAGGTTTAATTTTTATACCATATGAAATTTTCCCCATTTTCCTTGGAAACTATTTTGGTAAACTAATACCAGAAAATGACTTCTTAATGACAAATATTTTCCTCATAAATGACTTTCTTTGTACCAAAAACACACGAGTTTTATTGGCAATCAATTAGTTGGTTGACACTTGATACTGTCCTGAAGATTATAAGTAAAATAGGCAGCTGATAAATCTTTTGTCTTTTACTTAATGCTATAATAAATAGTCATAGAGGTACCGTTGAAGCAGGAGAAGAAGCTGTCAGTGGAAAATAAAATGGCAGATGGAGGTTTTTTTGCCAAACACTTGAAGACACTGGTATTGATGAAGTTGGATTGCAGAAGCATTAATCAGGTTTCAATGATTATTTCAGGGCTGTCAATGAGCTTATCTCCAACCTTGATTGTGTTTTTAGGTAATTTCTTATTGTTTTGGCCTTTTTGAGTGTGTGGAATTGGTTTGAAGAGAATTGTTCTTGGGATTCTATGCAAAACTGATTTTGTGATGTTTTAATTAATTGTTCTACTGTATGTTATCTTGCTTATCCACATTTAAGACAATGCTTTATATGTTAAATAATATTTTAGAAATAGTATATGGTACTCTGTTTGTCCACATTTTAGTGTTTTTTGCTCCTCCTTCCATAGTCAAGGTTCATTTATCTAACTAGCTTTAGTACCTCAAGCATGTCGTTGCTTAAGGTTTTAGAACAGATTCTACAAGCTATAAAGGACACCATTTTTTACCTGCAAAACAAGAAACACAATGCATACCAAAATATGGCATCAAACTGATGTCATTAAGAAATGTGTATTTGATATGATGATGGATGTCATTTTGTGTGGAAAACATCTAAATGTTTTTCACAAAAAGGCAGTGACATAACTATCTAAGTGTTTTGCTCTAGGTCCTGCTTTAGATTACCAGATGGCACCCTCAACCAGTCCCTCTTCCGTCTACTTAAATTCTGCAGAAACAACACCAAGTACTACTACAGAGTAACAAAAATGAAAGATGATGACACATCAGTTTTCACAAAAGGCAGTTAATGAAGTACCTGCTGCTGCTGCTAATAAAAATTCAGGATCACATTGTTGTTCAATGTTCACATGAGCTAGTTTGTCACTTAGATCCTGAATACCGCTTTTGAAGCTGGGTTGAAGTGTTTCCAATTATTTATGAGGCAAACTAGGAAAGTATAATTAGGAAGAAAAAAACGGAAGGTTTTAAGCAAAAAAACAAAAGGAAAAATTTGATCAACGACATCCGCTTCATTCAAAAACACCAAACTCTCAATTAGGGGTTGTTTGGTAGAGTGTATAAGAATAATGTTGAATAGAGTGTATTAGTAATGCATGCATTAATAATCTTTGAGTAATGAATTAATAACATATTAGTTATCTTTTGAGATTATTCTTTATACATTGTTTGGTTTGGTGTGTTAAAAATACCATTCATTGCATAATTTTTTTAAAAATTATTTGTTTATAAAAATACCCTCCACAAATAAGATTGAAAGGATGTGGAAAAAGTTTTGAGGGACCCTTGTGTCTTTAACAATAATAATTCTAAAATTATAAAATTCAAAAACATGATTTAAAATTACAAAAAAAAAATCAATTAAATTCAAATTCTCATATGACAATTCCAATCTCTAACTCAGTGTACTTCATACATAAGATAATAAGCTAAATCCATAGATTGGAGGTTCGATTCATACCTCATATAGGTGAAATCCACAGATTACGAGAGACTGGCAGCCCCCCTATTCTTCCAAATCGAAGAAGAACAAGTTGAGAAACGGAGGTTTCTAAGAAGAAATCTCATAATCTCTTGCTTTCCACTCGATTTGGGGTAGTTGGATGACAGTTACTGCTTATAGAATTTTAAGTCCTGACCATATAGTTATATCTGGATAAGTCCATGCATAAGTCAATAGGCCAAGAAGAAGGTCAACTAGAAATTAGAAGAACAAACTGTATTGGTGTGTGTAAAGACACAATGTAACATACCTCATCACTATGCTGTGGAATACAACAAAGTCAAATGATTGTCTAAAAAGATGCCTTTTCAGGTCTCCCACTCCAAAACAAACCAATTATACTACAACTATTTAATACTGGATTGCTGTGAAAGACAATAACATGGAGTTAAATTAATTTTCTAGGGGATGTGTATAGATAATGAATATGTAGATTGCAGTTAATATTAATCCAAATTGGAAATTATTATTTAATGTAAAATGATTACGATCAAAAGTAATATATTCCTAAGCTGATCAAACATCAATTATCCAGTGTGGATGCAAGTGGCTGGTCAAACCTGAAATAACTAAAATATAAGAGTAGTTAAATGACAGCTAGAAACATATTAAAATATATTCCTACTTCCTGTGCATCAAACTTCTTTCTGGAAGTCAACTTTGATTTAACTTTCTCCCATATGTCATTTTTAATAAGAGGAAATAGCAAATGGGACCGCGACCTTATAGCCTAGCGCTCATATTGCTGTAACACCACACTCAAGAAGGGCACAACTTTGTCTCTTGGTAACAGTAAAGCCCAAACTGCAAGATGGTTAATGCCACCTTTGTGTCATTTTGCAGTTCAAAAACTGGGCGATGTCCTCATAGGAAGTTTCCTGTGTTTAAGTCTGAGAGAGGATGTGCAGTGGCTGAGAAATAAGCTTCTCTTCATGCAGTCTTTCCTCAAAAATGCAGGAAAAAAGCAAAGTGAAGATCAAAAAGTTCAACAATGGGTGTTGAAATAAAAACTCTGTTGCTAATGACCTTTGTCGCTATACAGGGCAGCCGAGGCTGGTAAAGATAGTGACAATGGATTTGCTAGTAGTCTGAAATCTGCGCTTGCATCTGTAGGAAGGAGACCAAATTCTACAAAGTCGCCAAGGAAGTCCAATCACTCAAGCAGATCATGGATATCTCTCGCAAATGAGAGACTTATGGTATTACAGATATCAATAATGCAGGAGAAGGGCCAAGTAATCTGTAAATAATCAGTCTGCCATGGTTGGAGAACATTGGGGAGAACTACCTCTATGTGGATGATCAGGATCACACTTTTGTTGGCTTTCAGGATGTTGTTGTAGAAAGATTGCTAGCTGAACTTCTCAAATCAGAGCATCATCGAAACATCATCTCCATTTATGGTATGGGCGGATTAGGCAAGACTACTCTTGCGAGAAACCTCTACATCAGTCCTAATATAGTCTCTAGTTTCCCTACACGTGCTTGGGTATGTGTTACTCAAGAGTATCATGGATCTCCTCAGGAAGATCGTGTGGTCCATGTTGATCACACCATCATGGTTGTGGATGGCCGAAGGAATTTGTATCAAGGAGAAGAAAAGAATGGAGGATGTGGGTGAGGATTTCTTAAATGAGCTGATAAGACGAAGCTTGATACAAGTGGCAGATGCACTGTGGGAAGAAGTTGTGCTGTAGGATGCATGATCTACTTGAGGATCTTACCGTAAAAGGCGTAGAGGTGAACTTCTTTGACATTTATGATCCAAGAAAGCACTCCATATCCTCCTTTTGTCTCAAACATTCCATTCATGGTCAAGCACAAAATTTTCTCACTTGATCTTTCTAACTTGAAGTTAAAGTCAATTATGTTTTATGATCAGGATTTTGTAAAAGCTAGGTCTTATAAAATTCCGTAATAAGTTCCAATATATATATGTGTTGCACTTGGAGAATCATCTGGCAGCACATCACTACCTGATGCCATAGGAAGTTTGTTCCACCTCAAGTTCTTACACCCACAGCATATATCTCTACTCTCCTCCTCTATTGGCAACCTCAGAATTTACAGACACTTCGGCCATCCTCAATGAATACGGACACTTATGCCAATTACCCCGAGACAGCTGACCTAATAAATCTAAGATATTTTATTGCTCAATATTCAAAACCTCTGAAACATATAAGCAAACTCACAAGTCTTCAAGTTCTTAAATACATCTCTTGTGATCAGTGGAAAGATGTTGACCCTGTTGATTTAGTCAATCTTAGAAAATTAAGCATGCATCATATTAAGAAATCTTACTCCCTAACTAACATTGGCAGCTCGAAAAATCTTAGAACTCTCATGTTGTGTTGTGATGGTGATGAAACAGTGCCAGCCCTTGAATATCATAGTTCTTGTCCAAAAGCTCCACAAATTGAGGTTACATGGGAGAATAGAAAAACTGCCTCTATCGGACCTATTTCCAAATTCAATCACAATGATGGTCCTTTTCCTCAAAGCTGCTTGGAAGATCCGATGCCTACTCTAGGAATGTTGCCAAACTTAAGGAAACTCGAATTGGAAGCAGCTTATGAAGGAAAAGAAATAACCTGCAATGATAACAACTTCATCAACTGGGTTTCCTTCGTCTTGAAGCTCTTCCGAAGGTAGAAAGATGGCATTTAGCCACAAGTGCCATGCCTAGGATTAAAGGCCTTTGTATTTATGACTGTCCAAAGCTAAACAAGATTCCGGAGAGATTGAAAGATGTGGAGATGTTGAAGAGAGCTCTTATTGGATGAGCTTTACAAGCATATGATGTCATCTTTCATAATCGTAGAGGTAATAAATCCCAATCCCTACGCCCATTTCTTTTATCCTTTTCTGCCGCAGATTTCCACCACAAAGTCACAGTTAAATGAGGAAGTCATTTTCTCAATTTTGATGGAAAAGGTTTTGGAAAGCTAATACTAGAAATGACTTTCTTGTGTGTTGGGACAAACATTGAGTTTTATAGGTAATCTATTATTTGGTAGACACTTGATATTGTCCTGAACATTATAATTAATCATTAATTTAGGTAATTGATAAATCTATTTGTCCTTATTTAATACTACTTATTATATTAAATACTGTCTTGCAATTTGGGTGAAACAGGAGAAGCAAATGGTAGATGGGGGTATTTTTGCCAAGCACTTGAAGACATTAGCATTGATGAAGTTGGAGTGTAGAAGCATTATATGTTAAAATGATGTTGTGATGTTTTAATTAAGGCAGAATACATAAACATGCCCTTAAACTTGGCCGTTGTTGGCAAGTATACGCGCTAGCTTTGGGTGTGCGCAGTAGATGCTAGCTTGTATAAAGTTGAGCAGTAGATCTGATTTTTGACGGGCGCGGCTGCGTGAAAAAACAATGACATACGTGGATCCTACATGGATTAGTGATCACTCAACGCTGCCAACTAATTTACACGTAGATTTAATGTGCAAGAAAATCTAAAATAGATTTAAGGGTAGTAATGAACCAAAACTCCTCAACTTTTTGTCTTACAACTTCTTTTTTAAATGATACTTTCTCGATTTTAATTTTTTTATTTTATTTTAATTTTTTTTAAAATATTATTTTTATATTCAATATTTTTTATGACATATTTAAAATTATGAGATCAAAAATATTTTAATATACTATTTTCATTTTAATTTTAAAATTATAAAAGTTTATATCAAATTAAATTAGAATAAATAAATTAAAATAAAAAATAGTGAAAATATTAGCCAATTATAAAGTATACGTCCATTTGAAAAGGTTGAAATCTAAACTTGAGTCAAATGTTGAACATTTTGGGTGTGAGACTGGCCAAGAAGGTGGATAAAATTTCATTTGTTTCCTTCTGTGTATAAAGTTTAGTTTTATTTTGAGACAATATAAAATATTAGGCAGTAATTTATTGAAATATTATATTTATATAATCTTTTATTTATAAATTAAAATAAGGAAGTTGATTATAAGATATAAATTTAATTTAGTACCTTTTTTTAGTTTAAGTTAATTATAGTACTTATTTCAGATTCCATGTCAAAGTAAATTATTTAGGCAGAATACATACATGAATTGAGAAATCACGAAGAAAAATTGAGATGCCATCTGTAAATGAAAATCATGAAAAAGTGAATAAAAAAGAGTTGTTGGAGAAATTAAAAAAATTTAAGTGAGTTTTTGAATTGAGAAATGGGGATAAATATAGGAAGAGTTCATTAAGGGTATAATAGACATTATATTGATTTTTTACCTTGAGGACCCCAAATTTGAGGTGTAACGCGTCAAATCGATTGTATTTCCGTGGCGTGCGGGTAGAGCATGTGTATCTACTTGTTCAAGCTTTATACAAGTTAAAGTGTGTCTTCCTCAAACTTGAGGCATACTGCCACATCATTTATGACCGATGATTTATATGTTAAAATGATAACGGTATATGGTAATCTGTTGATACATTTTAGTGTTTTTTATTTACTCCTTCACAGCAAAGGATCGGAGTTCATTTATCTAACTAGATTTAGTACCTTATTTCTTTTGGTTTTCTAATTCTATACACAAGTTCAAACATAGGTTGCCTCGTAATTTCTGGTTTTAGACAGATTTTACAAACTACAAAGGACACCATTTTCACTGCAAAAAATAGAGATGCAACTCATACCAAAATAATCAATGATTAGAAGTCTAATTTACTGACTCAAATTCAACCAATTTCTCCATACGCAATCCAAAACCCAATTAAATATGCCTATTTCCAAGTTCTGATATCACAATTCAATCTCTAACTTCATACACAACGATACCCGCCAAAGTTATAGCTCAAATCCATAGATTAGGGGTTCGATTCATACCTCATATGAGTGAAATCCATGGATGCGCTGTCACGCCGCTTTGGGGGTATGAGGCGCTTTACAGTGCTTACTATTAGGACCTAAAGCACGCTGAACTCTTGAGCCTAAGCACATCGGGTGCAGGCGGCTCTAGCAGATTCATGGTATATAGCATTGTAAATACGGCCTCATTATTATTTATAGCGCACTGTCTTATAACATCAGCTAACCCAGAATCCTCATATAGGAAACCTATGCGGTAGACAAGGCCACCATGTTTGTCTAGTTATCTCTAAATCCAATATAACAAATGTTGAACAACTACGTGGCCAGTGAGGTCACCACTACTCTTGGATACGGCCCCACACGACCCGACATAAACAACGATCTTAAGCAATTTAGCTTATACGCACGGCCCCTGCAATGGCACAACTAACCACGGGGAGATATATACACAATCACCCAAGCCTCCCCCAGAATCACGATAAAATGGTCGGGACGGGGCCAGACCTCACCGTCTATACAACAAAGAAAATGATGACAAACCTCTTGATGCCATTCCGGATGACGGGTGATGACTGCAACGGCTAGGATCACGAGGGGATCGGCTCTCGTGCATGGTACACCATGACCCAGTAATCTGGCCTTGGTGAGCGTCGGTGCTTGGTCTGAAATTATGCAAAAACAAGCGAACATAGCGAATATAAGCAATCATAACTAGAAATTCTAAACGGCAGAAAGTATGCGGCTGTCTAGGCGATGAAATCTAAAACAAGCTTATACACAATGCAGAGAGTAGGATAGGAGCATACTTACAATGAAGCGTGGTGATCTATTTGTCCTGTCAGTAATAAATAACATATATATACATATATATATATAACAAACAAGGACCAATACCGGCCCCCACGCCAAGTTTGGAAGGTGCCAGCTTGACACACAATCTATACCCCTACACGGTCAAAACCATCAAAAATAAATCACTCCAACGGCCTACTAACTACGAGCACAGCTAGGCCCCCTTAGTTCTATGCTCGGGCTATGACCTCTGACTATAAACGTATGCGAGAGTCAGAGGACTCTTTGTGTATAGCGCAATGTATGCATTATGCAGCAATACGTAGCATGTCATGTCGCCACAGGCATGGCCTTTAACGGGGTAAGCTATCTTTGCTATCTTGATCGGCACGATATGGGAATGCTTGCATCCCATCTTCGTCTACTGCCCAGGACGGCATGCCCTTCCTTGGGTGACATATCCTCACCCTACGGCGGTAGAGTCGACACGGCTATTAATCCGGGGCGGCGAGGACGCTCAAAAGGGCTCTTTTCATGGAAATGCAAACAAGTCTCAACAAACAATAATCACATATAAGCTTGTGTTTGATATGAAAATGCTATACGTATTCGATTTCTTAATGAACTCATTTAAACGCTTCAAGCGATTCTCATGCGAAAGACTATACGTATCGAGATATCTTCGACTATTTGATATTGCTTTACTAACTCATTACGAATATATATATCATAATATTATAAAACATGCTTGCTAGATTCCTCTGGACTCAATTCTCGACTTCTAAATTCTTTCTTATAGTTCATATTTATTTGCTATCTTGGATTACTAACTACTTAGAAGAAATTAGCTACATGCCTTCGCTTGGTTCTAGACTATTTGGTGTAGCTCGGTCGGTACTTACACTATTTCTCCCAAGTTTGCATTCATATATGTCAATTAGAACTAAATACGCAAATATTACGGAAGAAAATACCACTTTCAATATATATAGCCCAAACTTTGGCTTATCGAAAACGGTTAGCTTCATTTATTTCTCGAAAGTCGGAAGGGAGAAATACTCAACTTTAGGGCTAGGAGTATATTAACACTAATTTGGAGCAATTCCACTTACCTTAGCTCGGTAGCACGACGATTCGCCGATCGAATTTCACGAAACTAAATCGTGCGAATGCGCTACTTTGCTTAATACCTCGGTATCTAGGATTAGTCGAGTTTGAGGCCAAGCGTTTGGCGGCGTAATCGGATTAAAATCGATAAGTTGTTCGTTCCTCCTTCTCTCTGGTTTACTCTTTGTTCTTCTTTTGGAAATTATAAGTTAATTTAGCCAAAAACCCGAGAAGTTTGGAGGCTTTTATACTTACAGGTGCACCTCACCTCGTGACTCGCGTGTATCGCGGAGCCTAGCCCAAGTGACACGCGTATTGTATTGCGAGAGGTGAGCCTCGTGATACCTCTGCCATCGCGGAGGGGGTGCACCCGGCCTTCTCTTGCGATGGTTCGGCGTATCACTTATCCGGTCTTTCCCAGGGCCTTTCTAGCATGTATGGCATTCAAAAACTCTTAACCAACATGCGAATGACCATCTACATGTATCGTGAATTTACGGGGTGTAACAATGGCGGCCTCAAATCAAAGAAGAACAAGTTGAGAAATGGAGGTCAATTCTTCTCCGAGTTGTTTGGAACCAATATGAAATTTGCGTGAAGAACAACTTACGGCTTGTTTGGATGATCGTGTCCATATCACTTCATCCATTTTGATGCTTTTAGTTAAATTATTCATTCATAAAAAAAAAAATTAAATATATATTTTTACACTCATACCTAATAAAATTATTATTAATGTTCAAAATTAAAAGGCGCGAACATGCTCCTTCATGAGTCCCTTTCCCTTTAGTAGAATACAATTGGATTTGCTCCAAAAATTTCTTCGTATCATTTCTTTTCAAAAGTGACGCTTTGAATTCTTTTGTTGTTCACTGCCTAGGGTTGAGGCCATAGGGCTTCTTTGTAAATAAGTTTGAATTATATATTAATCAATTCGCCTAACACAATATATAAGACTCATGATTCATACCAATCAATTGAATATTGATTAATATATAATTGATCGAATACTATGAAAGCGATTCTTACGCTCAAAGTAAACATTCCGAGATGTTTCCCGGAAATTCTTTAAAAAAAAATCGCAGATGTATAAACACATATAATTAGTGCATATATATATGTGTGTGTGTGTGTGTTTGATCGATTCGGTTAAATGTGTAACTTTCTCAAAATTATAGTCTAAAAATTATAATCTTAGGACTAATTTATTTCATCTCTCAAGTGGACATCAAATTTGAGGTACAAATTTATTCTAGAATTAATTATATCTTCTGTCCGAACACAATATAAATTTAATTACGAGATATCCCACGAACCAAATGACATCTTCTTCTTTTAGAACATTTTTAATTCAACGATCTAGATGAGAGCATGTTTTGTATTAATCGATAAGTCATTTCTTTTATGTTTGTCTCAATCCTTTACAATCAAACATAATCAATTACGATGCAAAAATTTCAAAATAAAAAATAAAATAGAAAAGATACAAAATCAAAAAATAAATATCACTAAAGGTGAGTGAAGTAAACCTTATTATATGTATCACAAGAGAAAAAAGACCTCATTCATTTATCTTTCTGTATAACTATTTGATAACTGGTATCCACTGAATCAATTAAGGCTGATTCACGCAAATATCCGATTTTAGGTTTTTAATTAGATTTTGGTCCTATTTCTAATAATTGTGCAAATATATATAACTTTTAAAAAATTACTCTCAGAAGGAATTAAACTCAAATTTAATATTTAGTCATATATTATTTAACTATTAGACTATCTAATGCTTGCAATCACTTAAAAAATTTTAGATCGCTTCAATCTTTTCTCATAAGATTTAGATTTACAACATCAATGACAACAATAAAGGTTTGTTCAAAAGAAATCTTTAGATCATGTTCTAATAGATCTAACAGATCCATAATTTGAGAGAAATAAAAAAATTTATTTACTAAGCAACTATTCAAAAAGGATAATTAGCAAACATTTGAAAAAATATAATTCCAATAGAGAAGAAACAAGGAAACTGCTGGGGTTGTATATAAAATTGTCTTTCCTTAGTTAAAGATGGGGCTGAACTTGTCGTTAGTCAATATCAAATTAAATAATGTATACATAAAACATATTCAACATATTAAAATTATCCGTTTAGACTTATTATTGAATATTGCCGATATTTATTAAAAGCCAACGTTGCCATGATTAGACATGTTTGGAGGGAAATCAATATGTCGATTTTCTAGCAAATGAAAGTTATAGGCTCACTTATCTCGCTCAAAATTGAAAATGCAACATATCCTAACTGATTAATTAAACCGTATTTAAAAGATTCGATCCAATCTGAACTTTTCTGAATTAGATTTGAATTGTACTTTTCTTAATACAAAAATTTATAACATATTTAACATAATATATAATTTAAAATTTGATATCCTATCTGAACGTCAAACCCTAGTAACAGCCAGTACAATCTTAACATAACAAATTGATAATCAAACAAAAGGATCAAAAGTGCATGCTTCAATATAATTATCCAAATATATATATGCTTAGTTAGATATCATAAAGACTAAAATTAGAATTTATTAATAATTAAGGGACCAAAAATATTATTAATCCTTTAAAAGAAATGAGGAATCTGTTGGGTTTGTTGGCAACTTTCATTTTATCTTGCCCAGTCAAATGGGCCACATTTCACTTTCATTGCTCTAATATTTCTTGTTCTTTTTCCACATTAATGTTGACATATTGGACAATGTGGAATTCTTTTTTTCCACAAACCACACAAGTCATGTCTCAGATTTTCATGATATCATTTATAGATACTCAACTTGATATTTCATCTATCTACTGCTTCTATCTCATGTTTCATTCTCCAGCTTTTCTACCAATATCTTCCTAAAACATCCCTCTTTTTTCCACCTTTGATTAAAGTGAAGATGGTTGATGCCGTCTTTGTGTCATTTGCAGTTGAAAAACTGGGGGATTTCCTCATACAGGAAGTTAACCTGCGTTTAAGTTTGAGAGAGGATGTGAAGTGGCTGAGAAATGAGCTACTCTTCATGCAGTCTTTCCTCAAAGATGCAGAAGAAAAACAAAGTGGAGATCAAAGAGTTCAACAATGGGTGTTTGAGATCAACTCTGTTGCTAATGGCTTGTATCGCTATACTAGAGACACAACTTGAGGCTGGTAAAGTTAGTGACAATGGATTTGCTAGTCGTTTGAAGGCTTGCGCTTGCATCTGTAGGAAGGAGACCAAACTCTACGGTCGCCACCGAGATCAATCACTCAAGCAACAAATCATGGATATCTCTCGCAAACGAGAGACTTATGGTATTAGAAATATCAATAATGCTGGAGAAAGGCCAAGTAATCAGTCTGCCATGGTTAGAACATTGAGGAGAACTACCTCATATGTAGATGAGGATCACATTTTTGTTGGATTTCAGGATGTTGTAGAAAAATTGCTAGCTGAACTTCTCAAAGCAGAGCCTCGTCGAAGTGTCATCTCCATTTATGGAATGGGCGGATTAGGCAAGACCACTCTGGCCAGAAACCTCTACATCAGTCCTAATGTAGTCTCTAGCTTCCCTACACGTGCTTGGATATGTGTTTCTCAAGAGTACAACACAATGGATCTTCTTATGAATATCATAAAATCTATCCAAGGACGCACCAAGGAAAATCTAGATTTGTTGGAAAAGATGACCGAGTCAGATCTAGAAAGTTACCTTCGTGATCTATTAAAAGGACGCAAATACCTTGTGGTGGTTGATGATGTATGGCAGAGAGAAGCTTGGGAAAGTCTGAAAAGAGCATTCCCAGATAGCAAGAATGGCAGCAGAGTTGTTATTACCACACGCAAAGTGGATGTTGCTGAAAGAGCAGATGACAAAGGTTTTGTCCATAGACTCCGTTTCTTAAGCCAAGAAGAAAGTTGGGATCTCTTTTGTAGGAAACAACTTGATGTTCGAGCAATGGCCTCAGCAATGAAGAGGCTAGCAAAGGATATGGTGTGTGGAGGCTTACCTCTTGCAATTGTTGTATTAAGCGGACTACTTTCGCATAAAAGGGGGCTAAAAGAATGGCAAATGGTGAAGGACCACCTATGGCAGAAGATTAAAGATGACTCTATTGAAATCTCCCACATACTTTCATTGAGCTACAATGATTTGCCAACTGTGCTCAAGCAGTGTTTTCTTTACTTTGGTATTTTTCCGGAAGATCGTGTGATCAATGCTGAAAACATAAAGTAGTTGTGGATGGCAGAAGGATTTGTACCAAGAGGAGAAGAAAGAATGGAGGATGTCGCTGAAGGCTTCTTGAATGAGCTGATAAGACGAAGCTTAATACAAGTAGTAAGTACAATTTGGGAAAAAGTTACTAACTGTAGGATTCATGATCTACTTCGGGATCTTGCCGTAAAAAAGGCATCAGAGTTAAATTTCTTTGATATTTATGATCCAAAAGGTAACTCCATATCCTCCTTATGTCTCAGACATGCCATTCACGATCAAGCAGAAAGGTACCTCTCACTTGATCTTTCTAACTTGAAGTTGAGGTCAATTATGTTCTTTGATCGAGATCTATGTAAGCTAGATCTTATAAATTTCCGTAATAAGTTCCAACATATATATGTGTTGCACTTGGAGAATCATCCTCGCATTAAACTACCTGATGCAATAGGATGTTTGTACCACCTCAAGTTCTTAAGCTTGACAGGTATCGGTGATCTTCCCTCATCCATTGGCAACCTTAAGAATTTACAGACACTTCAGATCACTCATTACGGACACTCATTCCAACTACCCCCCGAGACAGCTGACTTGATAAATCTAAGACATTTAGTTGCTCTTTATTCAAAACCTCTGAAACGCATAAGCAAACTCACTAGTCTTCAAGCTCTTATAGGCATCCAATGTGATCAGTGGAAAGATGTTGACCCTGTTGATTTAGTGAATCTTCGAGAATTAACCATGTATGATATTAAGATATCTTACTCCCTAAATAACATTGGCAGCTTGAAAAATCTTAGCACTCTGAGCTTGTGGTGTTACGCTGAGGAATCATTCCCTGCCCTTGAATTTCTTAGTTCTTGTCAAAAGCTCCAAAATTTGTGCTTACATGGGAGAATAGAGAAACTTCCTCTATCGGACCTATTTCCAAATTCCATCACAATGATGATTCTTGTCAACTCAAAACTCATGGAAGATCCGATGCCTATTCTGGGAATGTTGCCAAACCTAAGGAAGCTCAAATTAGTAGCAGCTTATGAAGGTAGAGAAATTACCTGCAGCGATAACAACTTCAGTCAACTTGAGTTCCTTCGTCTTAATAGTCTTGAGAACCTAGAAAGATGGCATTTAGCTACAAGTGCTATGCCTCTGATCAAAGGTCTTGGTATTTATGAATGACCAAAGCTAAAGGAGATTCCCCAGAGAATGAATGATGTGGAGAGGTTGAAGATAGTATTTCGGCCTCTTTCATAATCAATCGTAGAGGTAACAAATCCCAAATCCCCAATGACTATTCCTTTAATCTTTAAATAATTATTTGGTTGACACTTGATATTGTCCTCAACTTTATTATTAATCATTAATTTAAGTAATTGATAAATCTTTTGTCTTTTATTGAATACTAGTTATTATATTAAATAGTGTCTTACAATTTGAGTTAAACAGGGGAAGCAACTATTAATGGAAATAAAAAAGCAGATGGGGGTACTTTTGCATTGATGAAGTTGGACTGTAGAAGCATTAAACAGGTTTCTGCCACTTCAGTGTTTTTTTTGGTAGTGTTTAATTTATTTTTGTTAGTGTGTGGAATTGGTTTGCAGAGAATTGTTCTTGGGATTCTATGTAAAAATGATATTCTGATGTAATTGTTCAACTGTTATCTTGCTTTATGTAATAATCTGCATGTGCTGGAGTTAGAGAACATCTATTTTACCAACTCTGTTCAACCTGATGCCATAGGCAACTTGGTCTGTATCAATTTTCTAGGCATGTTACTTTTAATATAAAAAACCAAACAGTCGATAAGAAATAAGGTCAGTATAACTAACCCCAAAAATAACTTGTCTTTGAACCAAACGACCTCTTAATGTTTTCTGCTCATCTTTGTGTAACAAAGGAGTTTCATCAATCTAACCAGCTTTAGTATATTTCCCGAAATGCAATTCACAAATTTCACAAATCCCCCTGTGGACTTATTTTTGTCCCTTATTTTTCTGATTTTGTACATGCAAGCTCAAACTTCTGACGCCTCATTGAAGGAGAAGATTCAATGCACAGTGTAGTAATTCAAAGAATTTTGTTTAGGGAGAGACTATTCTCTCAATAATTTTTATGTTTTTATTTTAATTTTTAATATGTAGATCAATTGACCAAACCATATCAAATTATTATGCCCTTTTAGTACAGTTTTGTTTGTCATATGATTTATCGCCAATAAAATTTTACAATTATTAACTTCCACATGACGTTTTGCTATTTCGATCCGAATAGATTAGGGATCGATTCTTAACACAAATAGGTGAAAGTGAAACCCCACGGATTATGGGGACCCGGCAGCCTGCTATTCTTCCAAATCGAACAAGAACGGAGGTTTGCAAGAAGAAATCTCATAATCGACTGGGAAAAAAACACACCGTATTTTTATTGGCAATCTATTTACTTGGTTGACAATTCAAGTAACAGAAAATTCACAATCATAGTCGCTTCCTATAAAAAATAAAAAATAAAAAATAAAAATTCATACACAAGATTCGGAATCGAGACCTCTTATTAAGAAAGAAACAGTATTATTCATGGAGCAATTCAAACCACTTTACTGTACTTGTTGGTCTATCAATCCAACTTTTCCTGTTTTTTTTCTTCAGATGAGCCTACCTCAACTTGGATGATTGGATTTTGTAATTCATTTATATATTTATAAGAGATTAGTAAAAAATAACATAACTGATTCTTTTTTAAAAAATTACAGAAGATATTTATAGGGTGATTTTCTTTTACCCTAAGTGGGTGCAAAATTATATCCTCCCTCAATTACTATATATTTATAAAATAT
>JACEIK010001112.1:284128-298979 GCA_018107945.1 Datura stramonium
TCGTCCTCATATGAGTTTTGGGTGCTCATTCAAAGATGTTGTTTGAGTATAAATAGTACCACATGGAGCAAATGAGATCCAAATTGTGTTTTTACTTAACCATCCGTATCGTAATTTTAGAACTACACCAAAAGGAACCGTCGAATTCCGCTATCATACGAGGGAATTAGGGTCCGTTTAGTGAAAACATGGATTTGATGCACACCTTTAGCGACCAGATATATGATTTTTAGCAACGGAAAAACTATTTTTTATGACCAAATTTATTTATTTTGCCTGGCAGTGTATTAAATAGTGATTTGAGTATTTTCTTCATATTTTGAGTTCTAGATCTCCATTTGAGGTTATTTTTGTGGCGTTTTTCTCGTAGAAGCAAGGGGGTAAGTAATTGACCCTTTACTTTAGTATTTATATTTGATTATAACCATTTATTAGCGTTTTAATCCGTGCAATTTGATAGAAAATTGGAATTTTAGACCTAGGATTCTTAAATAAGAAATTTGATTTGGGGGTCGAATAACGATTTGTTTAAGCTTAAATTTGGCGTATGAATTTATTTTATTATGAGTAAATATAAAATTTCAGATTCCGCTCTAGAGCTCAGAGTGGCTTTTTGACCCGATTTTTTAGCCAAAAATAATTATAGCAATATGGGTGGCATTGGATTCGTATTCTCATGGATATTATATATTTGAACAGATTTAGATCGTTCGGAAGTGTTACAGAAGGGAAAAGTTGTAATTTGAATCTTGGGCTTCGGTTTGAGGCAAGTAGAGACCTCTTGATTCTTTGAGGTTTTAGTTTTGTATATATTAAATGAACTTAAGGCTAATTGGTAATAAGGGGGTCCCGTAAAAATGAGATGACGAGCATTTATACGGGTATTGGTGTCATGAAATGGGTAAATTTATATGAAATTGATATATGTATTGATGATATTCCACAACTTGTGATGTGATTGATTTACTGAGACTTATTATAATGCCCTGGAAGTGCTTAAGATTAGACTTGGGAGTTGAAATGAAAACTGGCAGAAAAATCTGAAAATTTACTCAGACAGACTCATTGAACGGATCGTTGGTGGGACCAACGACCCGTGGAAGGTTCCCGTAGTCAGAAGCTGCAGAATCGGTTGGGAAGTAACAGGCCACAGGACGACCCGTTGGACGTTGCAACGAGTCGTTAAATGGTGTCGTTGTGAGGATTGGTCTTGATCAGGGAGGAAGTAACGAGTCATGGAATGACCCGTTGTTGGATACAACAAGTCGTTGTCAGCATCCATTGAGAGGAATCCCAGGTTAGGGCAACAGTGACAACGACTGGCACCAACGAGTCGTTGGAGCTTGTAACGACTCGTCCTGTCTGGTCATGGTAGGGGATCTGAGACTTGAATCAGGGGTGAGACGACAAGTGGTAGTAACGGACCGTGGGAGCTAGCAACGGTCTGTTGTGTCGACCATTGCCACTGACAAAGCGGTTTTTCTAGGAAATTCATTAAAGGTATTTTCGTCATTTCTAAACCCTAGGGTCCTAAATTACGTCATTTTGAGCTCGAAATAGAGTGTTTTAAGAGAGGTTATGTCATTTTAAGTCATCCTAATTCATGCATGCAAGCTTAGGGGTTTTAGAGGTGATCAAGTCTAGTTTTGTACAAGTTCTTCCTCAATTCTCTTTGGGCTATCAAGGAAGTATGAGAATCAGATCCCTTCAAGTATATAAGGTTATGAATTGGTGTAATTGTCCACACCCATGCCCAATTCCCTCTCAATTCATGATGTTCTAATTAATGACTCCATGGCCTTTTTTCCCAATGCATGAATTTCTAAGTTTTAATTCATGGGTATGATCTAAGCATGTTTTAAATGATGATTTATGATTAATGGGCAAATTTTACAATGTTTTAAATTATAAATTATGTTTTTTTCAAGTGTTCTAAATTATGATGCCCATCTATGAATATTCATGAAAGTTGAGATTTATGAGTTCAAGTATGATGAGATGTTTATGAATAACGTATGATTTCGATATACCCATATTTGTTCATGTTTTCAAAGTGAATCAAGTTGATTTCAAGCATGTTAAAATATTGGGCAAGCCCATATGATCAAGTATGTTTTATGATTTCATGAATTAGTTTACCACATGGTTTTAGAGTCACGACTCCCATTATTTTCAGCTTGTGGTATGGTTTGAGCCAAGGCTCCTCATGTTATGATTTTCGATTATGCATGTATATTATTATTCAGCTTCGTCACTAAACGATGGTCAGCTTCGTTGAAAAATGATGGAGAAAAACAGTAGTGTCTAGCACCGAGTAGGCTAAGGGTCAGTCAACCCTGTGCCTCAGAACTACGCACCAACGTAGGTTTACTTTGTTATTTTGGGACCTCCCTTGGAGCTTTCCCCAGCCCCCAAGGGGCCTTGAGCTTGATATCGATATCATGGTAGCGTCCTTAACCTAGGCAACACTTTGGACGGCTCTGCCCACTTGAGTATGATAGTCGGGACCACATAAGCTCTATCGTGGTAATGTCGGTTATATGACAAGTCTCCCATTGTTCCTCATGATTTCAGTTATGCATGTACATCAGACATGATATTATGTTTTCAGCAGGTTTGACCCAAATGTTCAGTTTTACTTACGATTATCCGTTTTCAACTTCGGATCATTCGATTCAGTTATGATGTTCAATTATATTCAGATCATGATTTCAGAAAATAGCATGCATGTCCTACTCTCAGAAACTTATCTTGAAATATGTCTATTATTATGCATGATTTATGATTTTACTTATTTAGCGGTTTTAATTACCTTGCACACTCGGTACATTCCATGTACTGACTGCATACTCTATGTTGTATTGTTTCATGATACAGGCTCCAATATCCAGGCTCAGTCCCGCCGCTAGTCATATTCCCAGAGTTAGCTTTCCTCAGCCTCAGTTGGTGAGTCCTCATCTTGCGAGAGCCCTTCTTATCAATTGTATCATGTCTTTTCAGATTTCAGATATTAGTGAGTTAGTTGGGGTCTTATCCCATCAACTCGTCAGTGATAAAGGCTTTTCAGACATAGTTTGTATTTCAGCTTTAAACTCATGTATGTGATTCGATGTTATGTTTTGTTAGACTTCCACTATGTTATTTATGATGACCTCTGCTTATCTATGATTGAGTTAGATGTATGTTCATGTCATGGGTCGACTTGGAGCCTCTCGGGGTTTCTTGTCCCATGTCCCGATCCGGGCTATATTCGGATTGTGATAAGTTTCGTATCAGAGCATTAGATTTTGAAATGTCCTAGGGTGTCCAAAAGCCGCGCTAATTAGAGTCTTTTTCATGGATGTGAAGCGCGCCACACTTGTTACAAAGAGGCTACGAGACGTTTAGGAAATGTTCCCTTCTTTCATGATCTATGTTGTGCGGTGAAATGTCTTTCTATCCTTCTAACTCGTGTTATACGCATTTGCAGAATCATGCCTCCTCGCAGAGTTAACGGAAGGAGAAGTGGACGAAAATGGCTACGAGGGTGGCAATGGAGACGGGCATCAGCATGCCCACCGGTCCATGAGGAGCATATACCTGAGCCAGTTGCCCACATGGAGTTCAGGGCAACCATTCAGATGTTAGCCCAGGCCTTGACCGCCCAGGTCAATCAGCAAGCGGTATCACATGTCCCTCAGAACGGGAATGCGGCGGTAGCGAGAGTTAGAGACTTTCTGAGGATGAACCCTCCCGAGTTCCTTGGATTGAAGGTGGACAAGGATCCACATGAGTTCATTGAGGAGATTTTGAAGATCACTCAGATTATGGGGGTGACTGGGGAGGAGTGTGCCCATTTGGCCTCATATCAGTTGAAGGGGGTCGCGCACATTTGGTTCAAACAATGGAAGGATAGCAGGGCAGTCGGAGCAGGCCCTATCAGTTGGGATGAGTTTCGTGCCGCTTTTTTAGATCGGTTCTTCCCTTATAAGATGAGAGAGCTGGAAACGGCTGAGTTCGTGAATCTAAAGTAGGGAAAGATGACGATTCAGAAGTATGTACTTGGAGTTCACACGTTTGTCCAGGTATGCACTTGACATGGTGGCGGATCAGAGGGCCGTGTGAGTAGGTTTTTACACAGGATAGCAGACTCCTTGATCAGGGATTGCCGGACCGCGATGCTTCTTCAGGATATTGACTTTGCTCGGATAGTCCTATATGCCCAGCAGATGGAGGCGGTAATGAGTGAGTGGGAGAGGGAGGACAAGAGGGCCAGGACTGATAACATCGAATTCCCCCACCAGAAGCCTAATGGGCATCGTCAGCAATCCCACCGAGATCTTCAATCCCAGCGCCTTCGGCTGTGAGTGTGCCATCTAGGTCCAGACGCGATCAAAGGGGATAAGCATCAAGCTCGAGAGGTCAGAGTAGCAGACCCAATGAGACTAGCCCTCTAGAGTGTAGCAAATATGGCCGGAGACACACATGTCAGTGTTTGGCGGGTACAAGTGCTTGCTTCAGGTGTAGGAAGCCCGGACACATGCTTAGGGATTATCCAGCAGCAAGACAAGGTCATGATAGGGGCCGAGGCCCAGCTTCTAGTTCAGCAGCTCCACCAGCACGCCCAACTCAGCAGGGGGCATCTACTAGCACAGGTGGCGGACAGCGCCAAAACAGATTCTATGCCCTAGCATCCTCCCAGGAGCTGGAGGTCTCCCCGTACGTAGTCACTGGTATATGCGTTGTTAGATCCAAGGGATACTTTGTCTTTTTTGACGCCCTATGCCGCTAGTAGTTTCGGAGTCAATCCCGAAATCTTATCAAGACCCTTCTCAGTCTCTACTCCAGTTGGTGATTCAGTTATAGCTAGACAGGTATATAGAAATTGCCCTGTCATAGTCCTTCAGAAAGTCACCTCAGCGGATTTAGTAGAGTTAGCCATGACCTATTTTGATGTTATCCTCGGTATGGACCGGCTATTTGCATGCTATGCCTCAGTCAATTGTAGAACCCGGGTAGTAGAGTTTAGATTTCCGGGTGGGCCAGTCTTAGAGCGGAAGGTAGTTCAGTTGTGTCTGTAGATCGTTTTATTTCCTACCTTAAGGCTAGAAAGATGATTTCTAAGAGTTGCGTGTACCATCTACTTAGGGTTAAGGATGCTATGTCCGAGACCCCGACTATCCAGTCAGTTCCAGTAGTATGTGAGTATCCAGAAGTCTTCTCAGATGATCTACCGGGAATTTCTCCCGAGCGGGAGATCGATTTTGATATTGACCTTCTTCCCGATACGCAGCCTATATCTATTCCTCCATACAGAATGGCCCCAGCTGAGTTAAAGGAGTTGAAGGAGCAGTTGACCTTTTAGACAAGGATTTCATCAAACCTAGCAAATCCCCGTGGGATGCACTAGTTCTTTTTGTCCGCAAGAAAGATGGTTCTCTTTGTATGTGCATTGATTATCGGCAATTGAACAAGGTCACCATCAAGAACAGGTATCCTCTTCCCAGGATTGATGACTTGTTTGACCAGCTTCAGGATGCTAAATGCTTTTCAAAGATAGATCTCAGATCTGGATACCATTAGCTCAGGGTTCGGGAGAGTGACATCCCGAAGACAGCCTTCAGACTTGATATGGTCATTACGAGTTTGTAGTTATGTCTTTTGGACTAACGAATTCTCCTACAGCTTTTATGGATTTGATGACCAGGGTGTTCAAGCCGTACTTGGATACGTTCGTGATTGTGTTCATAGATGACATCCTTATATACTCTCGGAGCAAGGAGGAGTATGCCGCTCATCTGAGGGTGGTGCTACAGACTCTTAAGGATCGCCAGTTAAATGTTAAATTCAGCAAGGGCAAATTCTGGTTGAACTTAGTGGCATTTTTGGGCCATGTGCTGTAAAGTTGAGGGTATACGGGTGGACTCTCAAAGGATAGAAGCGGCGAAAAGTTGGGTTTAGCTGGGTATTATTGGAGATTTGTTGAGGGGATTTCATCCATTGCAGCCCCGTTGACCAAATTGACCCAAAAGAAAGCGAAGTTCCAATGGTCGGAGGCTTGTGAGAGGAGCTTCCAAGAGTTGAAGACTCGACTCACCTCTGCACCGGTGTTAACCCTACCTAAGGGTACCAATGGGTTTGTGATATATTGTGATACTTCGAGGATCGGCCTTGGTTGTGTATTGATGCAGCATGGTAAGGTTATAACATATGCTTCCAGGCAGCTGAAGGTTCATGAAAAGAATTACCCGACCCATGATCTTGGTTGTATTTGGCTTGAAGATCTGGACACACTATCTGTACGGGGTCCATGTAGATGTGTTTACGGACCACAAGAGCCTACAGTACGTGTTCATCCAAAAGGATTTGAATCTCCATCAAAGAAGGTGGTTAGAGCTACTCAAGGATTATGATGACTGTCTTTTACCATCCGGGCAAGGCTAAAGTGGTAGCGGACGCTCTTAGTAAGCTTTCGATAGAGAGTGTGTCCCATGTAGATGAGGTGAGGAAGGAGCTGGTGAAGAATGTACATCGGCTTACACGGTTGAGAGTTCGTTTGGTTGACTCGACCGATGGTGGAGTTATTATTCAGAACGAATCAAAATCATCCTTGGTGACTGATGTGAAAGCTAGACAAGACGAGGATACTATTTTGGTAAAGTTGAAGAAAGCCGTTTAGAATCAGAAGGTAGAGGTCTTCTTCAAAGGAGGAGATGGTGTGCTTCGATATCAGGGTCGCTTGTGTGTTCCGGATGTTGATGATTTGAGAGATCGGATGTTGCACGAGGCTCATGGTTCCAAATACTCCACACATCTAGGTGCCACCAAGATGTACCGTGATCTACGAGAAATATATTGGTGGAATGGCATGAAGAAGGACTTAGCGGAGTTTGTGGCTAAGTGTTCGAATTGTCAGCAAGTGAAGGTTGAGCACCAAAGACCTGGAGGTATACTTCAAGACATCAGCATTCCTACTCGGAAGTAGGAGGAGATCAATATGGACTTCATCACAGGGTTGCCTCGCACTCATCAATAGTATGACTCCATTTGGGTGGTTGTGGACAGGTTGACCAAGCAGCTCATTTCCTACTAGTCAAAACTACCGATTCGGCAGATGATTATACTAAATTATAGATTCAGGAGCTAGTTCGGTTGCATGGAGTGCCCTTGTCCATCATATCGGATAGAGGTACTCAGTTAACCTCCCAGTTTTGGAGATCATTTCAAAAGGGGCTTGGTACTCAAGTCAAGCTCAGTACAGTATTTCACTCGCAAATGGATGGTCAGGTGGAGCGGACTATTCATACTCTCGAGAACATGTTGAGAGCGTGTGTGATTGATTTCAAGGGTAGTTGGGATGACCATTTGCCTCTCACTGAGTTTGCGTATAACAACTACCATTCCAACATTCAGATGGCTCCGTTTGAGGCTCTCTATGGGCGGAAATGTAGATCATTTATTGGTTGGTTTGAAGTCAGTGAAGCTGCGATGATAGGACCGGATTCAGTCCATGAGGCCATTGAGAAAGTTCAACTTATAAGGGATAGTTTGAAAACAGCTCAGAGTCGCCAAAAGTCCTATGCGGATATGATGAGGAGAGAACTTGAGTTTGAAGTCGATGATTTGGTGTTTCTAAAGGTATCTTCCATGAAGAGAGTAATGAGGTTCCGGAAAGAAAGGGAAACTCAGTCCTCGTTATGTTGGCCCGTACCGGATTGTGAAACGGGTTGGCATGGTAGCATATGAATTGGACTTGCCTTGGGAATTAACTTCAGTCCGTCTAGTTTTCCATGTATCGCTCTTAAAGAAGTGTTTGGGTGATCCAGCTCTAGTTGTTCCGGTGGACAATGTCGGTATGAAAGAGAGCCTTAGTTATGAAGAGGTTCCAGTGGAGATACTGGATCGTTAGGTTCGTAAGCTAAGAAACAAAGAAGTAGCTTCAGTTAAGGTTTTATGGAGGAATCAGCATGTTGAGGGAGCTACATGGGAAGTCGTAGCATATATGATGGCCAAATACCAGCATTTATTCCCTTCCATACAAAAAGCATTGGAGGTAAATTTTTTTGACATTTATGATCCAAGAAAGCACTTCATATCCTCCTTATGCCTTAGACATGCCGTTCATAGTCAAGGAAAAAGGTATCTCTCACATGATCTTTCTAACTTGAAGTTGAGGTCAATTATGTTCCTTGATCCAAATTTTTTAAAAATGGGTCTTATAAAGTTCCGAATTGTTCCAACATCTATATGTGTTGTACTTGGAGATTTGTGTTGACTATATGTCTACAGTACCTGATGCCATAGGATGTTTGTACCACCTCAAGTTCTTAAGATTGAGAGGTCGTATTCATGATCTTCCCTCCTCCATTGGCAGCCTCAAGAATTTACAGACACTTCTTGTCAATGACTACAGATACTCATGCCAACTACCACGCGAGACAGCTAACCTAATAAATCTAAGACATTTAGTTTCTCCTTATTCGAAACCTCTGAAACGTATAAGCAGACTCACTAGTCTTCAAGTTCTTAAAGGCATTCATTGTGATCAGTGGAAAGATGTTGACCCTGTTGATCTAGTGAATATTCGAGAATTAAGCATGCATCATATTATGAATTCTTACTCCCTAAAAAAACATTAGCAACTTGAAAAACCTTCGAACTCTCAGATTGTTGTGTAAAGATGATGAATCATTCCCAGCCCTTGAATTTCTTATATCTTGTCAAAAGCTGCACAAATTGTGGTTAGAGGGGAGAATAGAGAAACTGCCTCTGTCAGACCCATTTCCAAATTCCATCACAATAATGGTCCTTTGCTATTCAAAACTCATCGAAGATCAGATGCCTATTCTGGGAATGTTGCCAAACCTAAGAAATCTCGAGTTATTTAGAGCTTATGAAGGAAACGAAATTACCTGCAGTGATAACAGCTTCTATCAACTGGAGTTCCTTCATCTGTATAATCTTGAGAAGCTAGAAAGATGGCATTTATTAACAAGTGCCATGCCTCTGATTGAAGGTCTTGGTATCCATCGCTGTCCAAAACTACAGGAGATTCCCGAGAGAATGAAAAGCGTGGAGAGATTGAAGAGCACTTGATGCTGTCCTGAACATTATTCGGTTGTCCCTTTGATACTATCCTGAAGATTATAATAATCATTAATTTAGGTTTCTTCCACTTCAATGTTTTGTTTTGGCTTTTTTGAGTGTATGGAATTGGTTTGAAGAGAATAGCTTTTGGGATTCTATGCAAAAATGATTTTGTGATGTTTTAATTAATTGTTCCACTGTGTGTTAACTTGCTTATCTACATTTTAAGACAAAGATTTATGTAATATGTAAGGTAGGCATCGACAGTTCTGTACTGACATTCTCGGCTTCTGTTTCGTCCATCACTGTTCGCGTGGAGGATTCTTTCTAAGGTGGAGGATTCACTCAAGAAAAAGCACTTGTCATTTGATTTAATCACATAATTGAATCGGATCTCATTCAGATTTCACATTGAATACTTCAATGCGAAAGGGAAAAAAAAAGCTGAATGAAACTAGATTTCTACGTTCTTAGTTAAAATTGACGAAATAAAATGAAAAAGATTTGATTTTCATGTCTTAAATGAAATGAGTGAATTATGATTTGATTAATGAATATTCGATTCATTCTTCAATGTAGAATCGATTCACACTAACACTTCTATTTTTATAGAAAAAGTACGGCTTAGGGTGATGACAAGTCAAATTAAAACCAAAAAACTTCATATTTACTTTCACTATCAGTTCATATAACTTAAATTTAATACAAACTTGTGGACAAAAGTATCACCATGCCCAAACAAATTTATTAGGTGGACCTAGTGGTGACAAATGGAGGGTTGTATCACATTTGGGCAGACTGAAAATGAATTGAGCTAAAATGGGTTAGAATAAAAACCACCCATATGAATATGGGTAACAAATGGAATGGATAAGATATGTTGGGTAAAATGATCTTGACCCACTTAAATCTCCTGGAGGCAAAAAACATCAAATCTTTAACTATGTTATTTGAAATCTAAACAATTTAAACTATTTTTTTTCTTGGTTGCATTTAATCTGTTTTAATGTTTGTTCAAGTGAAGTACTAGTACAAGAATGTACTGTATTGGAGATCCGGAACAAATTTTTCAAATTTTATTACTGAACTTTTTTCAATATAAAATTAATTTTTCAAAAAACTACTTTATTATAATATTAAAGTATCTGACTTTATTCAATACAATAATAAATCCATAAACAGAAAATACAAATAACGAAAAGGTCAAACTTTCGATGCCTGGTTATTTTTTTGCTTTCCCTTTTTTGTTTTTTAGATATTTTATAAATATATTTTGTTTTTATAAAATACAGATCATAGGTTGAAAATTTTACATGGTTTATAATATTTTTTTTGGTCATTCGGATTCTCTTAGCTGGAAATTTGACTTTTTGATCATTTATATTTTTGGAGTGTTAGCAAAAAATAATTCTAATTACTTTAGTGAAACTAAAAATATTCAACCACTCATTTTGAAGGCCAAGGCAAGGACCAATGGGATATTTCTAAAAGTTCTACCTTTTGCTTAGCTTTGCATCTTTGTCCCTTTTGAAAATGAGATCTGAGAGCTTTCATTTTCTCTTGCCTTTGACTAATCTTAATTCTTTTTTCCACAAAGCACATGGTCAGGTCTCTAAGCTTTAATCACATAAGTTGACCATCATATATATGTTCAACTTGATTTATGTTCTCAATTTATCTCTACAGCTTTGTCTCTGTATTTCGTTCTCCCAATATCTTCTATACAGCCCTTATTTTCCACCTCTCATTACAGTTAAGATGGTTGATGCCGCCTTTGTGTCATTTGCAGTTCAAAAACTGGGAGATTTCCTTATACAGGAAGTTTCCCTGCGCAAAAGTCTTAGAGAGGATGTGAAGTGGCTGAGAAATGAGTTGTTCTTCATGCAGTCTTTCCTCAAAGATGCAGAAGAAAAGCAGAGTGGAGATCAAAGAGTTCAACAATGGGTGTTTGAAATCAACTCACTTGCTAATGACGCTGTAGCTATACTCGAGAGTTACTCCATGGCAGGAGATCAATGCAATGAACATGGATTTGCTAGTCGTCTTAAGGCTTGCACTTGCATCTGTAGGAAGGAGATCAAATATTACAATGTCGGCAAGGAGATCCAATCCCTCAAGCAACGAATCATTGATATCTCTCGCAAACGAGAGACTTATGGTATTAAAAATATCAATGATATTGCAGGGGAAGGACCAAGCGACAAGCCTAACAATCAGTCTGCACTGGTTAGAACTTTGAGGAGAACTACCTCCTATGTGGATGACCAGGATCAGATTTTTGTTGGATTTCAGGATGTTGTAGAAAGATTGCTAGCTGAACTTCTCAAAGCAGAGCCTCGTCGAAGCCTCATCTCCATTTATGGTATGGGCGGATTAGGCAAGACCACTCTTGCAAGAAACCTCTACACCAATCCTAATATAGTCTCTACCTTCCAAACACGCGCTTGGATATGTGTTTCTCAAGAGTACAATAGCATGGATCTTCTCAGGAGTGTCATAAAATCTATCCAAGGTTGCACCAAGGAAAATCTAGATTTATTGGAAAAGATGACTGAGACAGATCTAGAAAGCCACGTTCGTGGTCTATTGGAAGAACGCAAATACCTTGTGGTGGTTGATGATGTATGGCAGCGAGAAGCATGGGAAAGTTTGAAAAGAGCATTCCCAGATTGCAAGAATGGCAGCAGAGTTATTATTACCACGCGGAAAGAGGATGTTGCTGAAAGAGCAGATAACAAAGGTTTTGTCCATAAACTCCGTTATCTTAGCCAAGAAGAGAGTTGGGACCTCTTTTGCAGAAAACTACTTGATGTTTGCGCAATGGTTCCAACAATGGAAAAATTAGCCAGAGATATGGTGGACAAATGTGGAGGCTTACCTCTTGCAATTGTTGTATTAAGTGGGCTGCTTTCGCATAGAAGGGGGATAGAAGAATGGGAAAAAGTGAAGGCACACCTTTGGCCGCAAATGAAAGATGACTCTATTGAAATCTCCTATATACTGTCATTGAGCTACAATGATTTGCCAACAGTGCTCAAGCAGTGTTTTCTTTGTTTTGGTATTTTTCCAGAAGATCATGTGATCTATGCAGAAAATCTAGTGTGTTTGTGGATAGCTGAAGGATTTATACCAAATGGAGATGAAAGAATGGAGGATGTCGCTGAAGGCTTCTTGAATGAGTTGATAAGACGAAGCTTGATACAAGTGGTACATACATTTTGGGAAAAAGTTACTGAATGTAGGATTCATGATCTACTTAGGGATCTTGCCATACAAAAGGCATTGGAGGTAAACTTCTTTGACATTTATGATCCTAGAAAGCACTCCATATCCTCCTTATGTCTCAGACATGCCATTCATGGTCAAGGAAAAAGGTACCTGTCACTTGATCTTTCTAAATTGAAGTTGAGGTCAATTATGTTCTTCGATCCAGATTTTTGCAAGACGAGTTTTATAAAGTTCTGTAATGAGTTCCAACATATATATGTGTTGCATTTGGAGAATCATTCTAGCACTATATCTAAACTACCCAATGTAATAGGAAGTTTGTACCACCTCAAGTTCTTAAGCTTGAGAGGTACCTATGATCTTCCCTCCTCCATTGGAAACCTCAAGAATTTACAGACACTTCGTGTCCTCCATGACTACGGACACTTATTCCAACTACCCCCTGAGACAGCTAACCTAATAAACCTAAGACATTTAGTTGCTCTGTATTCAAAACCTCTGAAACGTATAAGCAAACTCACAAGTCTTCAAGTTCTTGAAGGCACTTCTTGTGATCAGTGGAAAGATGTTGCCGCTGTTGATTTGATCAATCTTCGAGAGTTAAGCATGTACAATATTATGAATTCTTACTCCCTAAACAACATTAGCAGCTTGAAAAACCTTAGCACTCTCAGATTATTTTGTAAAGATGATGAATCATTCCCAGCCCTTGAATTTCTTAAATCTTGTCAAAAGCTCCACAAATTGTGGTTAGAGGGGAGAATAGAGAAACTGCCTCTATCGGACCCATTTCCAAATTCGATCACAATGATGGTCCTTTGCTATTCAAAACTCATGGAAGATCCGATGCCTACTCTGGGAATGTTGCCAAACCTAAGGAATCTTGAATTAGAAGCAGCTTATGAAGGAAAAGAAATCACCTGCAGTGATAACAGCTTCAGTCAACTGGAGTTCCTTCGTCTTGATGATCTTCCGAACCTAGAAAGATGGCATTTAGCCACAAGTGCCATGCCTAGGATTAAAGGTCTTGGTATCCGTGACTGTCCAAAGCTAAAGGATATTCCAGTGAGAATGAAAGACGTGGAGACGTTGAAGAGAACTCGTATTGAATGAAGATTTTCAAGCATATATGAAATCCTATTTCGGCCTCTTTCATAATAAAAAAGGTAAATATACGAATAACTCCCAATTCACTTTGACCATTTCTTTAAGTACATTTACTCACTCTGTTGTAGTATTATATAATTTGATTTTTCTTTTTCACAAATACAGCCTAATAAGATGCTTTGTTCAACATTAATTTCTATAAGGATTTAATTCTGTTACCATAACAATTTGAAATTTTTTTACATTATCAAATTACTAAAAATAAAATTTAATATAATTCTACGGAAAATGACTTCAGCCCATAATTGAGGAAGCTATTTTCCTCATTTACATGGAAAATGTTTGGGTAAGCTAATACCAAAACAATAACTTTCTTCCTACCAAAACACACCGTATTTTATTGGCAATCTATTTATTTGGTTGACACTGGATACTCCTGAACAATATATTTAATAGGTAATTTACAAATCTTTTGTCTTTTGTTGAATACTATTTATTATTATATTAAATAGTGTCTTACAATCTGGGTGAAATGGGAGAAGAAGCTGCCAGTGGAAAATAAAATGGCAGATGGAGGTTTCTTCAATGGAAAACATCATGGACAACTCCCACTAAAGAGCATAACTGTCCAAATGTTTCGCTATAGGTCTTCTGTATACTTAAATGCTGCAGAAACAACACCAAATACCACTACAGAGTAACAAAAATGAATGTCGATGGCACACATCAGTTTTTCACAAAAGGCAGTTGACAAAGTACCTGCTGCTGCTAATGCAGATTTGGGATCAAATTGCTGTTCAATGTTCGCATGAGTTGGTTGTCTCTTAGATCCTGAATACCAAAAAAAATGTTTTGAAGCTGGGTTTAAGTGTTTTCTATTGTTTTGTTCTCTTTTTCTTATATCTTGTTTTAGTTTCATTGAGATGAGAAAACAAGAAATTAGAATCGACCGAACATAGATGATCAGGTAGCAATAAAACTTCCAGATCATGTTTTTTATGAAGAAAGAAATAAAGTCACAGTTCAAGTCCAGATGCCAACAAAATCAAATTACTCAATTAGTCAAACGAATCCATAAAGCAACACATAGTTTAGAGTTACCCCTATCAACTTCATAATTTTAATCAATTTAAGTAACAGAAAATTCACAATCATAGTCGCTTCCTATCAAAAAAAATAAAATTCATACACAAGATTCGGAATCGAGACCTCTGATTAAGGAAAAAATAGTATTATCCACGGAGCAATTCAAACCACTTTACTGTACTTGTTGGTCTATCAATCTAACTTGTCCTACTTTTTTCTTTCAGATAAGCCTACCTCAACTTGGATGATTTGATTTTGTATTTCATTTATATATTTATAAGAGATTAGTAAAAAATAACATAAATGATTTTTTTTTAAAATTACAGAAGATATTTATAGAGTGATTTTCTTTTACTCTAAGTGG
>JACEIK010001113.1:2573-35700 GCA_018107945.1 Datura stramonium
GCCTATACTACGTCATTTAAGACTCGTTTTAGTGGGTTTAAAGAGGGGGAAAACCTATTCTAAGTTATTCCTACCATGCATGCAAGCTTGAGAGGTTGAAGAGGTGATTCAAGGCTAGTATTCAAGATTTTCATCAAATTTCCTCTTGGATAATCAAAGATTTGGTGGAATCAATCCCTTCCAGGTATGTAGCGTTATGAATGGGTGTTTCCTTACACACCCATGCCTAATATCTATATAAGTATAATAAATTTCTATGATCAAGTTATGTGGTTTTTACTCAATTGCATAATTCTTCAATTTCTATACGTGGGTCCGATTAGACTATGTTTCTATTGATTAATTGTGAATCTTGGGAGAATTTTAAATTGTTTTTAATTAAAATTGTGTTTTCTAATTATATGAAATTAAATGCCCATGGATGAGAAGTTCATGAAAGAAGAGAATGATGATGATAAAATTTGATGATGAAAAGCATGTTTCTAAAGCTGATGATCATGATACTATTTTCAAAATGGAATGAGTAGATCCAAGCATGATAAAGTTTTGGGCAAAGCCCTTATATAGAGTATGATGATGTAGTATCTCTAAAGTAAGCTTACCACATGGTTTTGGTGTAAAGGCTCCCACTTATCTTTGAGCTTGTGGTATGTTTCGAAATAAAGCTTCTCATATGCATGAATTCACAATTGAGATGTAGTTGTTGTTGAGTTATGCATGGTTTCATTGTTCACCTTCATCAATATATGATGTTGAGCTTCATTACACACGATGTACAACATTGCATATTTTGGGAGAAGAGTCTAGCACCGAGCGGGCTAAGGGTCGATCACCCTATGCCCTAGAACTACGCGTCAACATAGGTTGATACTATTATGTTATTGGGACTTCCCTTGTGAGCTATCCCCATTCCAAATGGCCCATGAGCTTGATATCGATATCATGGTCACATCCTTAGCCCTGGAAAGATTTCGAACGGCTCCACCCACTTGAGTGTAATAGCGGGACCATGTAAGCTCTATCATGGTATGTCGGTTAAGTGATGAGTCTCCCATTGTCTATATGATTCAAATTTGCATATTCATTACTCATGGTTATTATTTTATACACACATGTTCCAAAGGAAAGGTTTGACTCATTGTTCAGCTTTTTTTATAAATGTCATATTTTTGCTTTGAGTCATTCGAGTCAGTTATGATGTCATGAAGCTATGTATTGTCATGTTATGAAAAGATTATGATGTCTAAAAGAATGCATGCAAGCCCTCCTCTCAAATATGAAAGCTTATGATATGTTATAAAATGTTTTAAATGATTTACTTTACCTAAACGGTTTTACTTACCTTGAATACTCGGTATATTTCATGTACCGACTGCATACTTTCTATGCTGTATTGTTTCTTGATACAGGACCCAACTCCCAGGCTCAGCCCCGCTCATAGTCAGTTGTCAGAGTTAGCACCTGCTTGGTTGGTGATTCCTCATATTTTGAGGGCTATACTTTTAGTTTCCCGTATGTAATTTCAGTTTTAGTGTTGTTGAGTTAGTCGGGATCTTGTCCCATCAACTTGCCCAGATTAGAGGCTTTTCAGACTTACGTATGTATTCAGCTTCGAATGCTATTTCATATGTTATGTAAAGTTAGGCTTATGCTGAGTTATATTGTTGTTTTCTTCATTTTCTTGATTTGGTTGTATGTATGCTTACGCTATGGGTTACTTGGGGTCTCTCGGGGTTCCTTGTCCTGTGTCTATGAACTAGGCCTCCGTTCGGGTCGTGACAAACTTGGTATCAGAGCCATAGGTTTGAAGTGTCCTAGGGTGTATGAAAGCCGCATTAAGAAGAGTCTTTTTCATAAGTGTGAAGTGCACCACACTTATGACGAAGAGGCTACGAGATGTTTAGGAAATGTTCCCTTCTTTCATGATCTATGTTGTGTGATGAAAAGTCTTTCTATCCTTCTAATTTATGCTATTTTCGGTTGCAGAATCATGGCTGCTCGAAGAATGAATGGAAGAAGGAATAGAGGTAGTGAAGGCCACGAGGATGGAAATGGTTATGGGCATCAACCAGCCCCACCAGTTCAGAAGCCTCAGGCACTTGAGCCAGCCGCTCATGCTGAGTTTCGAGCCGCTATTCAGATGATTGCACAGGCCTTGACCACTCAGGTGAACCAGTAGGCCGTTGCCCATGTTCCGCAAAATGGCAATGTAGCGGTGGCTTAAGTCAGAGACTTCTTGAGGATGAACTCGCTAGAGTTCTTGGGGTCCAAGGTAGATGGGGACCCGCATGATTTCATTGATGAGATTGTCAAGATCACCCAAGTCATGGGGGTGAGTAGTGTTGAGTGCACATAGTTGGCGTCCTACTAGATGAAGGGGGTTGCGCATATCTGTTTCGTGACATGACCCAAACATACACCCGGATCGTAAACAGGGGACAAGGAGCCTCGAGAGACTCTAGGTCGACCCAAGGCATAAACATACATCTAATCTAATCACATGAGCGGAAGACTTAACATATAAGAACGTAATCATAACATAGGCAAAGGGAAAAATCAGTACAAGACTCATACAATACGGCTGAGTACAACTTGCAGTCTGATAAGCCTCTAAAAATGAAGAACAGATTGATGGGACAATTCCCCAACTAATCCAAAAACTGAAACTGAAAAAACAACATAGAGTATGAACATACAGCTCTCGAAACATGAGGACTCACCAAGAGCGCTAGAAGCAAATGTGAAACTATCTATGGGTAAGGATGAGCCTGAGAACTGGGACCTGTATCATAAAACGATACAACATAGAAAGTATGCGGTCAGTACGTGAAATGTACTAGTATGCAAGGTAAGTAAAATGGATATTTAAAACATATAAGAAATTCATAAATGATCATAAGAGTAGGATATCATGCTCGTATCGTAAATCATAATAACATATCATATGACTCAAGGTTTTCAAAACATTCGTAACGTAAACATAATCATAATCATAATGAGAGAGCTTTACTTAACATGAATTGAGCCAACATACATAATCATAACATGCATAAATCGTGAGGAATAGCGGGAGATTCTCTTAATCGACATACCACATATAAGCACACATGAAAACCCGACTTGTAATCTTAGTCGGGAGGGTGTTCGTACCTTGCCAAGGGTAGAACCATGAAAGTGTGATATCACCATGAAAAGGGACATTTGGGCTAGGGACTAACATGAAAGGGGTCCTTACATACCTACGGTGGCACGTAGTTCATGAGATCCGAGGCTTAACCTAAGCCCCGAACCTACTCGGTGTTCGATACTACCCCCAAAACATATATAATGCTCATAATAATACATACATGAGTTTATGGGGTAGTTAAATCATGATAATCGTAAACACGCTTGAAGATATGTGATCTAACCATGACATGAGGCCCGTGAGTAGGCCAAAAACATAATTCATGATTAATAAGATTCATTCATACTTGTAGCATTCATACTTGTAGATCATGCATATAGCTTGAATTTATAAAATCATAATGGATAATATAATAAATTCATAATTTAAAACACAATTCATGGCCGGGCTTGTAAAGAACATCAACGTAAAAAATAGATCATAAACCGATTCATCATGGGGCATGCATAATTAATCTTAATTATCAAATTTTAAATTCATAAAAAAAAAAAAACCCCAAAAACAAAAAACAAACAATATAAAAAATATAAAAAAATTAATAATATTTAAAACTCACAAAAACCTACCAATCATTTGATTTTTAAAATAAATTACAAAACCCCATAAGTTTTTTTGTTAAATTTTAAGTAAAATCATGATTAGAGCATGGTGTAGAAGAATTCACCTCAATTGATGACCTTACATACCGATTACCGCATTCTAACTCTCCTTAGAAGCCCAAGAATGAAATTGGAAGAATTGAAGAGAAGAACTTAAAATCTCCTTAGATCACCTTTCAATATCTCCGCATGCATGAATGAGAGTTTAGAATAGGCCATTTTCTTAAAACCCTGGGCTTCTTCCCAAGCCAAAACGACGTAAGAAGCTTAGGGCCTCATATCGAAAAGATGAAATTACCCTTAATGAACCTTCCATGAATCTGGCCGGATGGAACCAATGGACGGCTCTAACGTCATTGGAAAAAACGACGACTCCTTCGCGACCCTCATCATATACACCGCCGAAGGGGCCTACTTTTGAAATCAACCAACGACCGACAGATGACTCTTCCTACCAACTAATGGTCCATTACTCCGCCGCGGTTTGCTCATGGACCTGGGCATCTTACCTCTAATGGGCCACACCACTAATTACAAAAAAAACGACGAGTTGTTGTTTTTCTTCTGCCAAGCCCACCGGAAACCCTATCCTCTAACAACGACTACAACTAACGACTGTGCTCTCACGGGTCGCTGGGAGACCCGTCATGGCCTACCCGAAGAACCCAACTATTGTTTTCACAATGACTCATTGTTTCCCACAACGAGTCGTCATATCTAGCCGTTGTCCGCACTATTACCTGTAGCTCAATCTCAACAAACGACTCTCTCGTGATTGATACCACGAGTCATACCTCGCGCCGTCCTGAGAGATTTTCCCAATTTTCAGAAGTTTTCAACTTTTAACTGTTGGGTCTAATCTTAGAGCTTTCGAGGTATTAAAATGTCTCCTCTCTTGGGAACATTCGTCCGAATGTTAGAAACAAGAAGGAAGAAGAGACATGAAATTAATATATGCAAACATCGATCATTTTTAACCGAAATTCTTGGCTGTGTAATGACTACCTCCGATTCATAACACTTAGTCAACCGATCTCATGCTTCACATAACACATTTATACACATAAAAGAAACTTGAACACATGAACTAACATGGAAACTAAATAGAATCATAGAGTAAAAACTATACCTCGTGTTGAACCGGGAGCTCTGTGAGAGAATAAAATGTGGGTACTTGGCCATCATGTCGCCTTCAATTTTCCACGTAGCTCCCTCAACATGCTAATTTCTCCATAAAACCTTAACTGAGGCTACTTCCTTCTTCCTTAGCTTATGGACTTGATGATCTAATTTTTCACCGGAAACTTTTCATAGCTGAGGCCGCCTTCACACCGACGCTGCCCACCTAACTACTAGAGCCGGATCTCCCAAATATTTTCTTCAAAAGGGACACATGAAACACGAGATGTACTAAAGATACCAGGCAAGTCCAACTCATGCGCCACCTTACCAACTCTCATAATCCGGTAGGAAGCCTACATATCATGGACTCGAGTTTCCTTTTCTTTCCCAACCGCATGACTCCCTTCATGAGAGATACCTTTGAGAAATACCCGCCGTCCACATCAAACCTGCATCCCTTCTCCTCACACGCATATTATTTCGACAACTCGAGCGGCTATTAAACCATCCCTATCAACTGACCTTTACCACGGGCTTTCATAAAACCAAATCGTGTCCTATCATGGCAAATTTCACCAACCTCAAACCATCTAATGGGCGATCTACACCTTCTCCCATAAAGAGCCTCCAATGGTGCCATTTGGATACAAGAGTGATAGATGTTATTATAAGCAAACCCCAATTAAGGGAAAATGATCATCCCAACTACCTTTAAAATCCATAACACATGCCCTCAACATATCCTCAAAAGTCCGGATTGTCTATTCGGCTTGGCCATCCATTTCCATGGAAGAAAGGTCATGGCCGAGGTTGACTTGAGTCCCAAGTCCCTTATGGAAAGACCGCTAAAACCGGGAGGTAAACCGGAAAATTTGACCAAAATAATAGACAAGGGCACCTGGCGAACGTCGAACCAACTCTTGAATATACAATCTAATCATCCGCCGAATTTGTGGTCTTGACCAAGAGGAAGTGTCCAAATTTCTCGTTAACTTGTCTACCACCACCCAAATGGAATCATAGTGTCGTCGAGTACGAGGTAGGCCTATAATGAACTATATTGGAACTCTTCCCCACTTCCATGTGTGGGAATGCTAATATCCCCGAAGTACGCTCCCCGCTCTTGATGTTGACCTTACTTGCCGACGCTTTGGACATTTTGCTATGAACTCTACAATATCCTTCTTTATACATCCCACCAATAGATTTCTAGTAAGTACCAATATATTCGTGATCCCGAATGGATAGAATATGTGGTACCATGTGCCTCATGCAATATCCGAACTCTCAAATTATCAACGTTTGGGACACATGGACGACCAGCATCGTAACACACCTTCTCCCCCTTAGATAAAACCCTAACTTTGACTTTGTACCGCTCCTTCAACTTCCTCAAAATCGGATCCTCATCTCTCTTAGATTTGACATCAACCACCAAGGACAATGCTAACCCATTCTCGCGCACAACATTGTCGCTATCAAGTTGAGTCGATCAATCTAACTTCCAACCTTGCAAGCCGGGTGGGCATCTTTCACCAACCTCTTTTTCCCCTCCTCTACATGGGGACACACTCTCCATGGAGATCCTACTCAAGGTATCCGCCACCACATTAGCCTTGCCCTGGTAAAGAACACTCATACGTAGTCCTTAATAACTCCAACCACCTCTCGCCTGTGAGATTGAGATCTTTCGCGTGAACACATATTGTGTGCTCGTGATCCGTGAACACATCCACATGGACCCCATACAAGTAATGCCGCCATATCTTCAATGCAAACACCACCGCAGCGCCCAACTCGAGATCATGGGTTGCAATTTTTCGTTACTTTCAACTGCTTAGAGTATATGCTATTATTTTACCATGTTGCATCAACACACATCCTACCCTTCCGAAGCATCACAATATACAACAAATCCATTTGTATCCTCAAAGTCAACACTTACAATATACAACAAAGCCATTCGTACCTCGGGTAAAGTCAACATCAGCAAGTGAGTCGAGTCCCAATTCCTAGAAGCTTTTCTCTCCAAATCTTCCAACCATTGGAACTTTATCTTTTCTAAGTCAACCTGGTTAATGGGCCGCACTGATGAAAATCCTCAAAAAATCTTCGATAGCAGCTTGTTAGGCCCAAAGACTCCAAATTTCTGGGCTAGGATTCACCGCCCGGCCAATTCTTTTCACCGCTTCGATTTTTATGAGAATATACCTCTATGCCCTCTCACTTCACATGGCCTTAAATGCCACCGGTAGTTCAGCCAAAATTCACTTTCTAAACTTTACATACAAATCGACGATCCTTGAGAGTCTGCAACATTATCTTCAAATGAGCGGCATGCTCCTCCTCGCTCAAGGAGTATATAAGGATGTCATCACGATCAATATCACGAACATGTCCGCATATTACTTGAACAATTCATATTCATTAGACCCATAAAATCTCAAGTAGGGCATTAACTAGTCCAAAGGACATAACAACAAATTCGTAGTGACCATATCGAGTCTTGAAAGCGGCTTCTTGGATGTCACCTCCAAACTCAGCCAGACATTCCTGGATCTATGATCAATCTTGGAGAAACACTTGGCACCCCAAGCCGGTAAAACAAACTATCGATCTCCGGGTAAAGGGACACTGCTTCGACGGTAACATTGTTCAACTGCCGATAGTCAATACACATCCGAAGTGATCAATCCTTATTTCGAACATAGAGAATTGGTGCACCCCATGGACAATTTCTGCTCTACCAATGAAACCCTTATCCAACAAGTCCTTCAACCGGCTCTTTTTTAACTCTTTTAGTTCACCGAGCCATTCTATAAGGAGGAACGGAGATAGGGCCGCGACGGGCAATAGATCACTTATAAATCAATTTCCTTTTTGGAGGAACACCCGCAAATCATCGTGGAATACTGATACTCACACACCACCGGAACCGACCGAATAGCCTGTCACCAAGGTAAGTAAACGGACATTTAAAACATATAAGAAATTCATAAATGATCAAAAGAGTAGGAGATCATGCTCGTATCATAAATCATAATAACATATCATACAACTCAGTTTTCAAAACATTCGTAACATAAACATAATAGGAGATCTTTACTTAACATGACTTGAGCCAACAAACATAATCATAACATGCATAAATCGTGAGGAACAATGGGAGATTTTCTTAACCGACATATCCCATATGAGCAAGCACATGAAGCCCGACTTATAACCCTAATCTAGAGGTGTTCATACCTTGCCAAGGGTAGAACCATGAAAGTGTGATATAACCATAAAAAGGTCCATTTGGGCTAGGGGGACCAACATGAAAGGGGTCCGACATACCAGCAGGCCCAGAGTTCATGAGATCCGAGGCTTAAACCTTAGCCCCGAACCTACTCGATGCTTCTGATACTACTCCCAAAACATATATAGTGCCTATAATAATACGTACATGAGTTCATGAGCTAGTTAAATCATGATAATCATAAACATGCTTGAACATATGTGATCTAGCCATGACATGAGGATCGTGAGTTGGCCAAAAACATAGTTCATGATTAATAAGATTCATTCATACTTGCATATCATGCATATAGCATGAATTTCATAAAATCATAATTGATAATATAAATAAATTCATAAATTTAAACATAATTCATGCTGGGCTTGTAAAGAACACCAACGGAAAATATAGATCATAAAACCTATTCATCGTAGGGCATACATAATTAAGCTTAATTCTTAGAAATCAAAATCAACAATATTATAATCAATTAAATTCAAAAGAAGATCAAAATCCATAGATTATGATAATTTCAAAATCAAAGATTATGTGAAATTCATAAGTAGGGATAAATTTTAAATTTTTAAAATAAATTACAAAAACCCCATAAGCTTTGACAATTTTTAAAAAATCATAGAGTAGAGCATAAAGTTTAAAAGAATTCACCCATTGATGACCTTACATACTGGGATTATCGCATTCTAACTCTTCTAGAAGCCCAAGAATGAAATTGGAAGAATTGAAGAGAAGAACTTAAAATCTCCTTAGATCACCTTTCAATATCCTTGCATCCATGAATGAGAGTTTAGAATAGGTCATTTTTCTTAAATCCCCAAATTTTCCCAAGCCAAAACAACGTAGTTTAGGGCCTCATATAGTGAAAAATTGAAATTACCTCTTAATGAACCTTCGTCCCGAGACCGCGAAATGGAACCAATGGACGACTCTAACGGATCGTTGGAACAAATGACGACCATGACCTCGTCGCATGCACGTTGAAGGCCTACTTCAATCAACCAATGACAGACATGACAACTCGTCTACCAACCAACGGTCCGTTACTAGCCGTGGTTTTCATGGACCTTGGCATCTTATCTTCTAACGATCCACACCATGACTCGTCACAACAAATGATGATTCGTTGTTTCCCTTTCCGTCAAGCCCACTTAAACCCTATCCTCCAACAATGACCACAACCAACGACTCATCACTCCTCCCGACCGGGGTCACTGGAGACCCGTCATGGTCCACCCGAATAACCCAACTACTTCCAATGATCGCTAATAATTACTCGTCGTTTCCTCTACAACGAGTCCTCATGTCGTCGTTGTCTACACTATCACCTAGCCTAATCTTCTAACAAACGACTTCGTGGTTTGATACCACGAGTCGACCCATGGCCTCGGTCTTGAGATATTTTCCTAATTTTTTGTAGTTTTCAACTTTTCACTTCCGTGTCTACTCCTATGCACTTCCGGTATTGTATTTTTTCCAATGGGAAGGATAGTAGGGCCGAGGGAGTGTGTCCGATCACATTGGAGGATTTTCATGTTGCATTCTATATCGCTCTTCCTGGGAGATGAGGGTGTCAAGGCGAAATGAGTGCTTGTAAACTTGGAAGGTGGAAGAATGACAAGCAGCAAGAGTATTCTTTGAGTTCACTCGCCTATTAAAATATGCCCTGCAGTTAAAAATAATGACTGCAGGATGCGGTGAGAAGTTTGTGCATGGTATAAAGGTGGTATTTGTACAAGGAGTGTCGATTGCTACGTCACTAGATATGGAATTCTCGCATAGTGTTGTACGCCCAAATGTGATGGAGGTGGCACATTCGAGAGAGGGAGGCCAAGAGGCCTGTGACCGAGGACCACAGATTTCGCAGAGGTTCTGGTGGGCACCAACAAATGTAATCACCGCATCATCGCCCGGCATCTTCAACATTGAGCCATCCAGCCTAGACATGACGAGAAGGCAAGCAGGATCGAGGGGTCAAAGTAAAAGACCCAGAGATTCTAGCATCCTAGCTTATCACAGGTATGGCCTGGGCTATGCCGCTATGCTTGGCGTGTCGTGCTTGTTTATGGTGCGGTAAGCTCCGAACACATGCTTAGAGATTGGCCATCCGTGAGGCGTGATCGTGTCAGCCGAGGCCAAGTCAGTTCGTCAGCCTTCCCGCACGCTCAACACATCAGACGTTTACTAGCACACGCGCTGTAATGTATCATGCTTTTAGCATTCAGACAGAGTAGGAGGTCTCCCCATATGTGGTCAATGGTATGTTAAGTATCTTCCATATTGATTTATATGCTTTGCTAGATCCGGGTTACCCCGCCTTTGTGACACCTTATGGGCTCAGAAGCCGGGAGTCGGGCTTCCGATAAATCTTGTCGTAACCTCCTCTTCTCAATTTCCACTCTAGTAGGTGACTAAGTTATAGCTAGACAGTGTATAGAGGTTGCCCAGCCTCGGTTCTTCATAAGGTCACCTCACAGCATTTTGATAGAGTTAGCCATGACAAATTTGATGTTATTCTTAGCATGGATTGTCTATTTGCATGCTATGCTTTAGTTAATTGTAGAACCCGGCAAAGAGTTCAACTTTTCAAATGAGCCAATCTTAGAATGGAAGGGTAGTTCCGCCCATGCCCGAGGTCGATTCATTTCCTCTACCCAAGGCTAGGAATATGATTTCTAAGGATCACATGTACCATCTAGTAAGTTAGTGTTGCGATTTCCACTCCAAAACCTCAACTATCCAATTAGGCCCAAAAGAGTACACGACTATCCGTAAGTCTTTCCCGATGATTCGCAGTTCCCTCCTAAGCTAGGAGATTGATTTCCGTATTGACCTTCTTTCCCGCATGCACCATGTCTATTCGCTCTCATAGAATTGATCCACCAAGCTAAAAGAGAGTTGAAGGATAGTTGGAAGGACCTATTAGAGAAGGGATTTATTAGGCCGAGTGTCTCCATGCGATGCACCTGTTAGCTTATCCTAAGAAGCATGGTTCGCTTTGACGTGCATTGACTACTCCAGCTAAACAAGGTCACCGCACAACATGTATCCTTTACCGAGGATCGATGATTTGTTTGACCGGCTTCGTGGTGCCAAGTGTTTCTCCAAGATTGATCATAGATCCTGTATCACTAGCCAAGAGCTCTGGAGAGTGACATCCCGAAAACCGGCCAAGACTCCGATATGGTCACTTCACAAATTTGTTATTGTTATGTATTTTGACTAACCAATGCCCCCGTAGCCTTTGTGGATCTAATGAACATGGTGTTCAAGGCATATTTGAACATGTTCATGGATTTGTGTTCATCGGAATTTGCCATCCTTATATACTGAAAGGAAGAAAGCATGTCGCCACTTTAGAGTAGTGTCTTGCACTCATGATCATTAGTTGTATGCAAAGTTCAAAGAAGTGAGTTTCTGGGTTGAACCTCGTGGCATTTTTGGGCCATGCGATCGAAAGAGGGCATAAAGGTAGATTCTCAAAAAATCAAGGCGGTGAAGAACTTGCCCAAACCGGTGAACCCATCCGATATCGAGCTTGGGCTTAGCAAGCTACTATCGAAGATTTATTAAGGGCTTTTCATCTATTGGCGCCCCTTTTACCAAGTTTTCTGACTCGTGAAGAAGGTAAAGTCTAATAAATAAGGCTTGTGAGAAAAGCTTCCAAAAGTTGGAAGACTCGACTCACTTCAAAGACCAAAGGCTGGACCCTACCTAAGGGTACCGATGGTTTGTGGTATATTGTGATGCTTCGAGAATAGGGACTTGGGTGTGTATTGATGCAACATGGGAGAGTGATAGCATATGGCTCAAGACAACTGGAAATTCCATGAGAGGAATTACCCCGACCTATGACCTTTAGTTTGCCGCAAAGGGTATTCTCAGCTGAAGATATGGTGCATTACTTGTATGAGGTCCAATAATGTGATGTATTCACGGGACCACAAGAGCTTGCAATATGTGTTCACGCGTAAGGATCTCACCTTTCGACAAAAGGAGGTGGTTGGAGCACAAGGACTACGACACGAGCCCTTACCACCCTAGGGGTACATTGTGGTAGCGATTCACTTATTAGGCTCTCTATGGAGTGTGTCCCACGTGAGCAGCATAGAGAAGAAAGTTGGCAAAGATGTCCATATTGACTCCTGGTAAGGCTGGGCAGTTAGATTGGTCGACTCGACCTATGGTGGCGTTGTTGTGCATAAAATGGACTGTAATCTTCCTTGGTGGTAGATTTGAAAGCTAGAAAAGACGAGGATCCGATGTTGGTAATGTTGAAGGAAGCCATCTCGTAGTCGGCAGAGGTTTTCTCCCCAAAGGGGAGATGGGGTGTCATGCGTTCAAGGCCTTCTATGTGTTCTGTATGTTCATAATTAAGTGGGCCGCATATTGTACGAGGCACATGGATCCGTGTATTCTATTTCCACTTCCGGTGCCACCACATGTATCATGATTTGCATGAAATATATTGGGTGGAATGGCATGAAGAAGGGATATTGCGTAATTCATAGCCAAGTGCCCGAACTTTCGCTAGCAAAAGTCGGAGTATCAAAAGGCCTAGGAGGCGTACTTCAGATATTAGCATTCTCACTTGGAAGTGGGAAGAGATTAATATGGGCTTCATCACAGCTCACTCGTACTCGCTAACATTACGATTTTATTTGGGTGGTGGTGATAGGTTAACCAAGGCCGCACATTTTCTACGGCCAAAACCACAAATTCGGTAGAGGATTATGCTAGAAATGTATATTCGTGGAGTTGGTGCAATTACATGGAGTGGCCCTTCTCTCATTATCTCTGCACCAAGGTACCTTCGCCATTCCTTGCCTTGGCTAAGTCTTTTCAAAAAGGGCTCGGAACTCAGGTTAAACTAAGCACAACATTTCATCTCGCAAATGGGATGGTTAGGCGGAGCGGATAATTCAAACTCGAGATCATGCTGAGAGCATGTATGATGGACTTCAAAGGTAAGGAATGATCACTTGCCCCTAATTGAGTTTGCTTACAATAGCAATTATCACTCTAGTATTCAGATCGCGTCGTTCGAGGCTCTTTATGGTGGGAGGTGTAGATCGCCCATCGATGGCTCTGAGGTTGGTGAGGCAAATCATGATAGCCGATTCCGCCATGAGGCTGCGGCGAAGGTTAAGTTGATAAGGGACAAGCCGAAACCGCCGCAGTCGCCAAAAGTCATAAGGCGTCGATGAGGAGGAGAGAGTTGGAATTCGAGGTGGACGATTGGGTATTTCTCAAGGTATCTCCCCATGAAGGGAGTCACGCGGTTCTAATGAAAGAAAACCTGTAACTGCCATGTTGGTCCCTACCGAGTTATGAGAAGAGTTGGTAAGGTAGCGTATGAGTTGGACTTACCGTATCATTCGTGCATCCCGTGTTTATCATTTTTGAAGAAATTTTTGGGAGATCCAGCTTAGTAGTTCCAAGGACAGCATTGTTGTAGCGATAGCCTTCAGATGTATGAGGAGGTTTCTGGAAATACTGATCAACAGTGTCTAAAGGTTACGAAACGTTAGCAGTTTCCAGCTAAAAGTATTATGGAGGAATCAACATGTTGAAGGATCTACGGGGAAGCCGAAGCGATATGATGGCTGGGGATACCCACATTTATTCTCTACCATCAACGTTACAGGTATTAGTTTTGGACCCAAACTCCATTCAAGCCATGTTCGCTGATGCACACAAGTTTATTTTATGTATAAGGGTGTATGTATGATTGTACCCGCCCAGCCTATATATCTTGACTGAGGTAGTCATTCGCTAGTGTTAGGCTTAAATGACGTTAAGCCAAAGGCATGATTGCATGTTTTCTGCCGTTTTCTCTAGTAGTTTCTAACATTCGAGAACGAATGTTCCTAAGGGGAGATATTATAATATCCTCGAACCCAAGGATCGACCCTCGAGTCAAAATAGAGAAAACTAAAAATTCACAACCGCATCGGGCTGCAGCTAATCGTGAGGGAGTGACCACGCAGTCGTGAAAGCGACTCGTGGTCCAACAAGGCAGGGCATGGTGTGTTGAGAAGACCACGGCATGACCATAAGTCGTGCTCGTGCCTCACCACTCGTGAGGTCTCTTGCGGGCCTAGGCCAAACAACCCCCAGGCCAAACAACCAAACCTAGGCCACCGTGTTTTTAATTTGTGAAATTAAATGCCCATGGATGATAAGTTCATTTAAAGAAGAGAATGATGATAAATGCATGATGATGATGAGATTTGATGATGAAAAACATGTTTCTAAAGCTACCCATGATCATGATATTGTTTTCAAAACAAAATGAGTAGATCCAAGTATGATATAGTTTTGGGCAAAGACCTTATATCAAGTATGACGATGTAGCATTCTAAAGTAAGCTTACCACATGGTTTTGGAGAAAAGGCTCCCATTTATCTTTGATCTGTGGTATGTTTCGAATAAGCTTCTCATATGCATGAATTCACAATTGAGATGCATGTTGTTGTTGAGAATCATTTTCATATGATGCTGAGTTATGCCTCGATTTCATTGTTTGAAGCCATCAATAGATGATGGTTTGGCTGCTACAATACTTCCATGTAGAGCGTTACACGTTTTGGGAGAAGAGTCTAGCACCGAGCGGCTAAGGGCCGATCACCCCATGCCCGTAACTATGCGCCAACGTAGGTTGATACTATTATGTTACTGTACCTCCTTGTGATGTATCCACGACCCAAATGGCCCATGAGCTGATATCGATATCATGGTAGAATCTCAGCCCCGACAAGATTTTGGATGGTTTCCGCCACTAGAGTGTGATAGTTGGGATCACATAAGCTTTATTGTGGTAATGTTGGTTATAAAACGAGTCTCCCATTGTCTATAAGATTCAAATTTGCATATTCATTACCATGGTTATTATTTCATACACGATGTTCCAAAGGCAAGTGCTCGACCTATCGTTTCCGCCTTTTCTTATAAATGTCATATTTCTCGCTTTGAGTCATCGAAGCCGTTATGATGTAAAAAGCTATGTATTGTCATGTTTAACAAATTATGATGTCTCGGAAGAATGCATGCAAGCCCTCCCTCTCGTATATGAAAGCTTATGATATGTCGCACACAACCCACACCTTCTCGTGCCGTCACATCTTCGTAGAAGGCAATACCATTGTTGCCGATGCACGTCCAAACATAGCCACACTACTACAATCGCTGTCCATTTCTCTTGCCTTCGTAAGCTACCGATACACATCAGGTTACCTACAATGGACAAAATGGGCTTGCCTAACTTCGAAGGAGGAAGACCAAGAGATAAAAGCAACCGTGATGTTGTGATTTCCTTTTGGTATGTATCCAAGCTTGGTATGGAAGTTCTACACCACCTTTTGTCCTGCCTCTATTCGCCAGCTATTTCTTTCTGGGTTATAGCGTTTTTTTGAATAGGTCTTACTTTTGTAAAGGGAGAGTCTCCCCTTTATTGCTTTCTAGATCATATTTATTGAGAGGAGCCCTCTTCTTAGGTGAATAGTTTTTAGGTTATCATTTCTAGTATCGGGATGGGTTGGCCAACCTTAGTAGGGATGGCCGACTCATGAACCACCATAGGATCTCGAGGTAAGGTTTATGTCCTCCTCCATGTACATAATTTTTTGCCGGTTATTTATGTTAAGGCCTTGGGGTGTTTCTCACCCCCGACCTCACCACAAGGTCGTTTACCAAAAAAAGAAGCTATGATATGTGATGAAAATGTTTTAAATGATTTACTTACCTAAGAGGTTTAACTTAACTTGCATACTTATGATATTCCACGAACCGACCGCATACTTTCTACGTTGTATCAAGCTTCATGACACATGACCCGGGGCCCTGTGCTTAACCCCGCCGTAGTCGTGTTGTTTGAGTTAGTACCTACTTGGTTGGTGAGTCCTTATCTTTCGAGGCTATACTTTCGCTTAGTATTGTTGAGTTAGTTGGAGTCTTATCCCATCAACTCGGCCCGTGACAGGCTGCACTTATGCATGTATTCAAATTCGGATGTTATTTCGATGTTATGTCAAGTTAGACTTCTAAGTTATATTGTTGTTTTCTTTAGTTTCTTGATTAGGTTAGATGTATGTTGATTCCATGGGTCAACTTGGAGTCTCTGAGCTCCTGTCCCGTGTCTATGATCCGGCCCGTTCGGTCGTGACACACACAAACAACATAACCTCCGTTTGGGTGATTGTATATCAAATGACCAAGCCGCCTCATTTCTTACCGGTTAAGACCACGGACTCAATGAGAAATATGCTAGATTGTATACTCAAGATATTCATCATGGAGTTCCATTATCCATCATATTTGGATAGTGACACACATTTACCGCTTAGTATTGGAAGTCGCTCCAAAGAGGTTTGGCTTTAAAGGAGAGCTGGGTGATTTTACTTTTCATCCACGTAAAGATGGTTAGCGTAGTGTATACTATTCAAACTTTTGAGGATATGCTAAGGAATTGTGTTGTTGATTTGAAGGGGAATTGGGATGGCCATTTTGCCTCTTATAGAATTTTCATATAACACTAGTTATCACTCTATTTAGATGGCTCGTATAAGGCTCTCTATGGGTAGAGATGTAGATATCTGATTATTTGGTTCAAAGTTGGTGAGGTAGAACTGGAGTAGAGCCAAATCTAGTGGGCCAACAATCCATGGAGAGAAAAAAGCAAGATCACTTAGAGAGATTAAAGATTGTACGTAGTTTCCAAAAGTCTTATACCGATGATAGGCATAGAGACTTGGAGTTCCCGTAGATGATCGTGGTTTAGTTTAAAGATTTCACCCATGAAGGGTATTATGATATTTATGAAGATAGGACATCTAAGTCCCTACACTAGTCCGTATCCGATTTTGAATAGAAGGACAAGATAGCCTATGAGTTGGAGTTACCAACCGAACTAGCACGCTCAATGTAGCTCTCTACATTTCTATGCTTATGTATGGGGTGACCCTTACCATAGTTCCTATGGGGAGTGTTGGAGTTAAGGACAACCCGTCATATGAAGAAGTACCAATTGAGATTATTGACTATTAGGTTTGTAAGTTGGGAAACAAAGAAGTCACTTCGATGAAGGTCTTATGTGAGGAATTAGCTAGTTGAGGAGCTACTTTGGAAGCCGAAGTAGGTATGCGATGGACAAGTACCCCTCATATAGCCTCCTAGTCCATAATCATCACAAGTAACACCTACCGTTGTAGTACTCCTTACTAGTTTCATAATTCATCCTTAGTATGGTTGCATATCTATGAATTCCATTTAGTTTAGTTACTCTCGGTTAGATCTTCTATCGATCTAGTTCAATCTCTTTTCAAGGACGAATGATCCTAAGGAGGATATAATGTAACACCTCCAAAAGTCCCTAAGATCCGATCCTAGAGATACAACAGAAAACTAGTGAGAAATAGTAATTTTCCCATAGAACGGACGACACCACGAGTCGTATTGAGAGACCAAGCCAAGGACATGGATCGCGGATGAGCAACCAGGGAATTCCTAAACCTCAACTAAAAATCCTATAACAACTCATTAGTCCACCTAATGACTCATCAAGTCCCTCATTCCGAGCAAGGCAACCAAATCTAGAAACTTGACATTTTCTTCCTAGGGACAAATTGCATCCAAATGATGACTCATTGTGGGAAGTGATGAATCGAGACCATGAGCTGTGAGTTGACATTCCAAGATTAAATAATTTGGTTTCCAAGAACACCGATGGAATTCACATCCCGGTTGAGACTGCAGGGACCGCATGTCCTATCCTCTCGGTGACACGTAAGATCGGAGAATTACCCAATGTGCTTTAGTGACAATCTAGTAGGTCACCACGAGTGGTGGAGACCTAACAAACTCGCGGTGAAAACTTTTGTGCTCTTTGGGTAGCCAATTTCCGTACATTTTTTCTAACTAGTATTTTCATAACTTTTTATATTTTTATCACCTAAACCGTAACATTTTTTGGATTTCTAAGAGGGTATTTAAGGGGCTTTATTATTCAAACCTCATTCCTACTCATAACAATGTAAGGTCAAGAATCATTAGCCTCAAGCTCTGGAAGGAAAGTTAAGGATCATCATCTTCAACCTAAGGATTCTCAAGTAAAGTCTAAGTTCATCATTCTAGGTATGTAAAAGCTAACCTCCAAGGGAGAATTCTACTCTTCCCATGCCCTACATCTAGTAAATATTCCCTAAAGTTAAAGCTAGGGGTTTTTCCAATTTCTGATTTGGTATCTTTCCATGTTGGAATTATTAATTGATTGGACTTCTTCATCCTATTATGATATATCTATTATATCTTTTGGATTGTTGATCATAATCTTATTCTCATGATATTGATGATATCTCTTAATTCTGATTGGTTGGATATGGTTCATGTGTCTTATCCCATGGACCCAATTGAATGAAAGTCATTATTTTTGAAAACTTTGTATTATGAGATAAATCATTGTTTTCAAGGACCAAAGTTGGAGCGTATTTTTAGAGAGATTGCATGAGGAGATTTTCAAAGCAGAACATTTAGTTTATAGCATGATTTTCAAAAAGCTAAAGTGAAGACTTGTTTTTGAAACTCAAAGATTTTGAGTATAGAAACTCACAAAATTTCAAGTATAGATTTTGAGTCAAGGATCATTAATAAAGTACATATTTTAGAGCCAAGGCTCAACAAAGTTTTTAAAACATCTATTATAGTTATTGCTAAAGTGCTTTATAAAGATTTTTTCACGCCTCTATAGGCATATTTATATGAGCATAGTTTTGGGAGGATTATTTAGCATTGAGATGGGTGAGGATAACTTGAAGCCCTGCAACTGGCGCAGCCAACGTATGCTGTGATCGTGCCATTACCCGGCGATTCCGACAACCGCTAGTAATGGCCGAGTATGGATCCACGCTTAGTTTGTCCTTCGCTCTTGTGAAGGGTTTGGATGACTCTCCCTACTTGGAAAGAAGTTGTACATCATACTCTCATATTCATGATCTATTTGGTTATGAGAAACTCTCCAACTAAAGATATACATTTATATACATGTATTTACAAATCTTGTTTGGGTGCATAGTTTAATCAGAGCAACTATTTACACATCTTTCTAATTTGTGTTTTATGATATTATCTGTAATTTCTATCTCAAACAAGCAGTATTTCCCTTCGCATAGATATTCTTTTCTTAATTGTTGTTTCATTTATCCATCTTACATACCGTACATACAAATTATGGTCGATTCAGCTGGTGCCGCATCTTATTAGGATGCATTCAAGTTGACAAGATTGGCAAATAGATCCTTCACTAGATCTCATTAGTTTAGTTTTTGGTAAATTTCCTACATTATGAGAAAGAGTCCCAGCCATGTTAATTTTTAGTAGAGTTTCGAGAGTAGCCGTTGAAGCTTTATCCCGACATCTATCTTTCCATTATTAGAGGCTCTATAGACTAGTCGTTAGTTGAGTCAAAAATGTTACATTTAACATTATTTTTGTTTCAACTAATAAATCTTAGTTTATTAAATTAAGCTTATTATAGTTATTGCTACCGCTATACTTTATTGAAATCTCAACCAAAGCAGTGCAAGCCTGGCCAGTAGTTTGCTTGGACCACTAGGTGGTCTCTGAGCTTCACTCAAGCCTGTAGGTGCAAGCTAAGGGCGTGAAAAGCACTTCTAGTATCCCTTAGGAAACCTAAAGTAATATGGTTTAAGTGGTAAAAGTTAGGAAGTTACTAATATACCTCTTAAAAAGTCGTCGAAAACTATTGCCCAAAGGCCAACAAGTCATGCCAATGAGTTGTTTGATCATACCATGACTCATGGTCACCGAAGCCAACTTAATAGTTTTTGAACCTCAACCATGATTGGTGTCACACTCAAGCATGGCTCCAAAAGCTTAGCTGTGAGACTTAGAACCATAAATGAATCCAAGCTAACCCATGGTACATGCATGACATCATAAACATAACCATAATATTAAGTGGGAAAATTATGAGTTATATCATAAGTCCAAAAAGCTATCATAAAATGCAAAATTAGACAACATGAGTCAATCTACCGAACATCTAAACATGATAGTTTGACAGCCTCTAAAACATGATGATGAGCTAAAGGGATAGGCCCCCAACTAGCTCTACAAAATCTAAAACTGAAATGACTAAAAGAAGGCATAAACCAAAATTGTCATCCTTAGATGATGAGGACTCACTAATTTGAGCTGAATTAGAAACAAGAGTGTATCTAGCGCTGATGAGATCGAAGGTGAACCTATATCATAGATGATATAGCATAAAATATTTGGTCGTATTTTGAATGTTCTAAATATAGGGAATAAGTAAAACATGATAATAAGGAAAATATTCTAGTAATAGCGATTGTGATTTAATCATAAAATATGAGATTTACCTCATAAACTAAAGTACAATGACCCAAGGTTTTAAAACATAATCATAGATCTTAGCATGTTGAAATCATAAGTAAAGTCTAATTTGATCAATGGCCAAAATACTATAAGTCAATACATCATAAAACACAGACGTGAAGTGGAGTGTATATTATCATAACCAACATACTCCAAGTGAGCATTATGGAGCCCAACCCGTAACCCCGGGCTCCGGAGGGTGTCCATACCTTTCCAAAGGTAAGAACCATGAATGCTTGAATTCACTCATGAGCTCATTGGGGCAAGGGAGGCACTCTCTCATAAGGGACCCCTTTATACCTACAAGCCACATAGTTGTAAGACCTAGGTACGTTAGAACCTGAACTACTCGATGTTAAATAATTACCCCAATATTATAAATAGGTGCTCATAATCATACTTGAAACATGATAGGTTTTTTATGAACTTGTAATACCCGAAAAATCCTAAGATCGCACCGATGGTTAAAATGGAGAAAACAAGATTTTTTACAATTGTGTCAAGACGAGTCATTTAGTGACCCAGGAGATGCACTACGTAGTCGTTAGATGACTCATGGAGTGAAAGATGGACTTGGTTGGGATTTTTGGATTTGGGGTTGACCATGGGTGAGGCCACGAGTTGTGGTCGTGACCATGAGTCATTAGAAGGTCACTCTTGGTCGAGGTTGGCTTGAAGTGGAATATTTGGGCGCAAGTGTGTCCACTTCTACTTGGTCACCACCAATCATTGGTACACCACGAGTCGCGGGTGTCCCTCGTGGTGACCCTAAAAAGATAAGTTTCCCCAAAAGTTGGCCACGAATCGTACCACGAGTAGTGGTGTTGACAATGAATCATTCGCCCGTTGGGACCGGTAGTGAGTATTTTCATGCGAATTTACTAAGGTTTTTTCCATAATTCCTAAATTCCTAAGGCCTAAACTATGTCATTTTAAGCTAAGTTAGGATTGTTTTAAGAGTGTTTAACTCATTCTAAATCACTCCTATCCATGCATGCAAGACTAGAAGGTTGATTGTGGTGATCAAAGATAAAAATCCATCAAATTCCTCTCACTTCTTTTTAGGCATTCATCATGACCGTAACATAGCCCGAATCGAGACACGACACAAAGAACCCCGAGTTCCAAGTTCACCCATGAATAAACATGATATCTAAAGTCAACATAAATAAGAGGAAGTCTAACATACATAATAGCGAAAGTCTGAAAATATGATAACATCTCGAATATCTCGAATGCATAATGTACTTGAAGATGAATACATACTAAGTCTGATAATCCTCTACTACACCGACAGCTGATAGGACAAGACCCCAACTAACTCACTAAAGACTCGAAACTGAAAATACCAAAATAATCTCGATAAAATGATTCTTGAAACATAAGGACTCATCGAAATCGACTAAGAGATGCAAACACCGAGGATCAAGCTAACCACGAGGCCGAACCCGAATGTCCGAGTGCATCATCAAAAGATAACATAGAGTATGCAATCGCATCTTAAAATGTACTAAGTATGCAAGGTAATTAAAAATGGAAAACTAAAAATACATAAGAGTTCATGTATTAGGGACAACAAGATCATAAAGAAAATATCATAATAAAAACATTAGGGATCAAGGCTTTCAAACCATTCATAAACCAATCGTAACCATAGTCATAAGGAAAAATATTATGAAGCATAGCTTGATCAGAAGTAATATAATTATGACCATGCATAAATCATGAGGAACAATGGGATGACTCATCATAATCGACACCATCATGATAGAGACACATGATGCCCCAACAATCTCCCGCACAGCAAGAGCCGTCCCAAGCTTATAAGGCAAGGGACGTGCATAATGTGATACTATAAGGATCCAATAACATTAATATTTATATATATATAAACCTACCGTGGCACGAAGTTTCTGAGACCACCGGGTTTACCTTAAACGCCGAGTCTACTCGGTGCTAGACACCGTCCCAAAAAACACGCACACGAGGCTTATATCATAATCATAAAATCATTCATAAAGTTCATGGCCGCTATAAATATAACGTACTTGTCATACTTGAAGTACATGATTTTCCATGAATAAGGGCCTACCGCTGGCCAAGAGTCATTAATTCATAAATCATGAAATCCATGCATACTTGTAAAACATGTATATACTTTATATTCATAACTCCATGATGAATGCTTGAAGAGAATTCATAACATAAATTGTAAATCATAATTTATACTTGATAGGATAAAATACATAATAGGATCATAACTTGACTCTTCATGAAGTATGCATACTTGGGCATAATTCAATTAAATTTGAAATCATAGATTTATAATAAAAAATAGTTATAAAATCCTCTCATAGATCATAAAACATGATTTGATACATGAAGGGAATTGACCCATAGGTAGTTCATAGAGAAATTCACAAGAATTGGGATAAACCCCATAGATTATGAAACATGAATCTAGAATTGAATTTCATGGAATTGATAAGAATTTAGAGCATGAGAGTGAAAGGAACTCTCATTCACAGCCTAACATACCTGGGTAAGTTGATCTTACACTCTTCCTTGAATGAACAAAGGAAATTGAAGAAGAATTGATGGATTTTAGCCTTGATCACCCCTAGGAACCTTCTAGTTTTGCATGCATGGAGAGGAGTGATTTAGAATGAACTAAACCCTCTTAAAACAATCCTAATTGAGCTTAAAATGACGTAGTTTAGGACTTAGGAACTTAATAATTAAAGAAAAGCCCATAATAAATTCGCAAGAAAACATACAGTGCCAGTTCCAATGAGGGACTAGATGATTCGTCCTCAACACCACGATTTGTGGTCTTCTGCTCGTGGACAACACTAAAATCATACCTCTGAAGGTTACCACGACTCATGGTGTACCCAACGACTCGCGGTGAACTAGTCATGCCCAACACTGCCCAAATCTTCCACTTTATGCCATCCTCTGGCCATGAGTGACTTGATGACTCGTGGTCCTAACCACGACTTGTGGTCTCACCTGTGGTCAACCCCAAATCCAAAAATCCAACCAAGGCCACCCTACTCCCCATGAGTCACTTAACGACTCGTGGTGCACCTCACGGGTCACTGGACGACTCATCCTGTGACCTGGTGTAGAAAATCCTATTTTCTTTATTTTCACCCTCGGATCTGATATTTGGGCATTTGGGGTATTACAATATCCCCCCCTTGGGAACATTCATCCTTGAATGTGAATAATCATACTAAAGAGATGGAAATGCAAACTACCATATCAAATAGTGAACATTTAAAGATGAAAAGTGAGGGAGTGACTGACTCCGTACTGAAATACATGACTGAATTAAATTCATGAATCATACATACATATGTTGACATGAAAATAATTGGGGCACATGAACTGAACATGAAATTGAATAGAGTACTCGGGAGGAAATTGATACCTCAAGATGGAATTGAGCCAGAAGGGAATAGATGCGGGTATTTATCCATCATGTCTGGTTCAGCTTCCCATGTAGCTCCCTCAACATGCTGATTGCTCCATAAAACCTTTACTGAGGCTACTTCTTTGTTCCTTAGATTTAGAACCTAGCGATCAAGTATTTCCACTAGAACCTCCTCATAGCTAAGGCTATCCTTCACACCCACACTATCTACCAGGACAACTAAAGCCGGATCACCCAAGCACTTCTTTGAAAGTGATATATGGAAAACTGGATAAACTGAAACCAATTCTGTGGGTAGCTCCAACTCATAGGCCACCTTGCCAACACATTTCAAAATCTTGTATGGGAAAACATAACGGGGGCTGAGTTTCCCCTTCTTTCCAAATCTCATCACTCCCTTCATGGGAGATACCTTCAAAAACACCCAATCGTCAACTTCAAACTCAAGTTCTCCCCTCCTTACATCAACATAGGAATTTTGACAACTCTGCGTTATTTTCAACCTTATAAGCTGAACCTTCTCCATAGCCTCATGGGATGAATCTGGTCCTATCAACGCGGCCTCACCGACTTCGAACCAACTAATAGGCGATCTACATCTCTACCCGTACAGAGCCTCAAACGGAGCCATTTGAATGCTGGAATGGTAGCTATTGTTATATGCATACTCAGTTAGAGGTAATGGTCATCCCGACTACCTTTCAAATTAATCACACATTCCCTTAACATATCCTCAAGAGTCTGAATGGTCCGTTCATCCTGACTATCTATTTGTGGGTGAAATGTTGTGCTATGCTTGACCTGAGTACCAAGTCGCTTCTGAAACGACCTCCAAAATTGGGAGGTAAACTGAGTACCTCTATCTGATATGATGGACGAGGGAACTCCATGAAACTGAAATAACTCCCGAATATACAACTTAGCATAATCCTCCGCTGAATCGGTAGTTTTGACTGGTAGAAAATGAGTTGCTTTGGTCAACTTGTCACAACCACCCAAATAGAGTCATACTATCGATGAGTAGGAGGCAACCCCATAATGAAGTCCATATTGATTTCCTCCCACTTCCAAGTAGGGATACTAATGTCTTGAAGCACACCTCCAGGTCTTTGATGCTCAACCTTCACCTGTTGACAATTCAGACACTTAGCTATAAACTCTGCTATGTCTTTCTTCATGCCATTCCACCAATAGACTTCCCGTAGGTTATGGTACATCTTATGGCACCTAGATGTATAGAATATTTGGAACCATGAGCCTCATGCAACATCCATTCCCTCAAGTCATCAACACACGATACACATAAATGACCTTGATATCGTAGTACACCATCTCCTCCTTGGGAGAAAACCTCCACCTTTTGATTTCGAGTGTCTTCCTTCAGCTTTACCAAAATAGGGTCCTCGTCTTGTCTAGATTTGACCTTGATCACTAAGGAAGATTCTGATCCATTATGAACAATGACACTACCATCCGTTGAGTCAACAAGACGAACTCCTAGTCATGCAAGACGATGCACATCCTTCACTAACACTTTCGTCTCCTCATCTACATGGGTCACAGTCTCCATAGAAAGCCTACTAAGAGCGTCTACCACAACATTGGGCTTGCCCAGATGATAAAGGACACTCATGTCATAATATTTAAGAAGCTCCAACCACCTTCTTTGATGCAAATTTAGGTCCTTCTAGGTAAACATATAATGTAGGCTTTTCTGGTACGTAAACACATCTACATTTACCCCGTACAGATAGTATCTCCAAATCTTCAAGGAAAATACTACCGCCGCCAACTCGAGGTCGTGATTCAGATAGTTCTTTTCATGGACCTTCAGTTGCCTGGAAGCATAGGCTATAACCTTACCGTGAGGTCAATCCTCGAGGCGTCGCAATATACCACAAACCATTGGTGCCCTTAGTTAAAGTGTAACACTGGTGCTGAGGTGAGTCGAGTCTTCAACGCTTGGAAGCTCTTCTCACAGGTGTCTGACCATTGAGACTTCACTTTCTTCTAGGTCAACTTAGTCAACGATGCTGCAATGGATGAAAACCCTTCAACTAACCTTTGATAATAACAAGCTAAACCCAAGAAACTCCTGATGTCTGAAGGACTCACTAGTCTAGGCCAATTCTTCACCACTTCTATCTTTTGAGAGTGCACCTGTACACCCTCACTTGACACCACATAACCCAAAAATGCTACTAAGTTTAACCAAAACTCACTTTTGCTAAACTTAGCATACAACTAGTGATCCTTAAGAGTCTGCGGCACCACCTTCAAATGAGTGGAATGCTCCTCCTCGCTCTGAGAGTATATGAGAATATTATCTTTGAACACAATAATGAACATATCCAAATATGGCTTGAACACCTTATTCATCAAATCCATAAAAGTTGAAGGAGTATTTGTTAGTACAAAAGACGTAACTACAAACTCATAGTGACCATATTGAGTCCTGAAGGAATGTCACTCTCCCGAACCCTGAGCTGGTGGTATCCGGATCTGAGGTCTATCTTTGAAAAGATCTTAGCACCCTAAAGCTGGTCAAACAAATCATCAATCATGGGGAGAGGATACTTGTTCTTGATGGTGACTTTGTTCAATTGCCGATAATCAATGTATATCCGAAGGGAACCATTCTTCTATCAGACAAAGAGAACTGGTGCACCCTATGGGGATTTGCTAGGTCTGATGATACCCTTGTCTAAAAGTTCCTTCAATTTCTCCTTCAACTCATTTAGCTTAGCTGAAGCCATTCTGTAAGGACGAATAGATATAGGCTGCGTATTTGGAAGAAGGTCAATACCAAAATAGATCTTCCGCGCAGGAGTAATTCTCAATAAATCATCTAGAAAGACTTCTGGATATTCGCACACTACAGGAACTAACTGGATAGTTAGAGTTTTGGATGTAGCATACTTAACCCTAACTAGATGGTACATAAAACCCTTAGAAATCATCTTTCTGGCCTTAAGGTAGGAAATGAAGCAATCTACAGGCACAACTAAACTACCCTTCCACTCTAGAACTAGCTCACCTGGGAATTGAAACTCTACCGCACGGAGTCTATAGTTTAGTAAGGCATAACATGCATGTAGCCAATCCATACCAAAGATAATATCAAAATATGTCATGGCTAGCTCTACTAAATCTACTGAGGTGACTTTCTGAAGGACTGTGACAAGGCACTTTCTATACACCCATTGAGCTACAACTGAATCACCAACTGGAGTAGAGACTGAGAAGGGTTCAGATACGATTTTGGAACTGACTCCAAAAATACTAGCAACATAAGGTGTCAAAAAAGATAAAGTATCCCCTAGATCTAACAATGCATATACATCAAAGTGGAATACTCGTAACATACTAGTGACCACATCTGGTGAAGTCTCCCGCTCCTGTCGTGATGCAAGGGCATAAAACCTGTTCTCGCGCTGGCCACCACCTACACTAGTGGATGCACCCTGCTGAGCTAGGGCTGCTGCTGAACTGGTAGCTTGAGCACGACCTCTACTATCACCCTATCTAGCCAAGGGACACTCCCGGTGCATGTGGTCGGATCTACCACACCCAAAAAAGATATTTGATCCTATCAAGCACTCTCCAACATAATTCTTTACACACTTTTTGCAAGTCAGAAAGGTACGCTCTATCTGCATGCTCCTCTGGCCCCTTGAACATGAGGCTCTGCTCCTCTGATCCCCTTGAGGTTTGGGTGGAGCACTAGCTGATGACGGAACTGGAGCTAATGACCTCTGCTGAAACTGTTGGCGATGTCCACCTCTCGATCTCTATTTAGAGAACCCATAACTATATATCCTTGACCTCTTACCCTCTCTCTCTCTCTCTCTCTCAGATGCACCGACTCCATCTGCTGGGTGTACAAAACCAATCAAGAAAAATTAATGTCCTGATGAAGCATAGAGGTCCTATAATCCTTAACCAGGTAGTCCGCTTCTCCGTGTACAAACCTGGTCAACCTGGGCTCTCTTATCAGTCACTAGCTCTGGCACATATTTGGAAAAACGAGTGAACTCCAAAGCATACTCTTGGACTATCATGTTTCCCTACTTCAGGTTTATAAATTTAGCTGCCTTAATCTCCCTCATCTGATAAGGGAAGAATATATCCAAAAATGCGATATGAAACTCATCCCAACCAATGGGTCCTACTCCAACTGTCTTGCTATCCTTCCATTGCCTGAACTAGATGTGCGCAACCCCTTTCAATTGATACGAGGCTAGGTCTATGCACTACTCCCTGGTCACCCCCATGATTTGGGTGATCTTTATAACCTCATTAACAAACTCATGTGGATCATCATCCACCTTTGACCCAAGTAACTTTGGAGGGTTCATCCTCAGAAAATCTTTGACTCTCATCACTGCCGCATTCCCATTCTAAGGGACATGTGCTACCAAATGTTGGTTGACCTAGGCGGTCAAAGCCTAAGCTAGAATCTATATAGATGCCCTAAACTCTATGTGGGCAATCTGCTCGGGTACATGATCCTCGGGGACTGGTGGGGCCTGTTCATGCCCATCCCCATTATCATTCTCGTGGCCATTTCCATTTCCATTTCTTCTTCCATTAACTCGATGAGGAGGCATTATTCTACAAATGCGTATAGCACGAGTTGGAAGGATAGAGAGACATTTCATTGCACGATATAGATCATGAAAGATGGGAACATTTCCTAAAATGTTTTGTAGCCTTTTCGTCATAAGTGTGGCGCGCTTCACACCCATGAAAAATAATCTACTTAACGCATCTTTCAGAAACCCTAGGACACTTCAAATCCTAATGCTCTGATACAAAGTTTGTCACGACTCGAACATAGGCCCAAATCGATACACGGGACAAAAAACCCCGAGAGGCTCTAAGTCGACCCATGGCATGAACATGATATCTAAAAGTCAACATAAATAAGAAGAAGTTTAACATATATAATAGCGGAAGTCTGAAATTATGATAACATTTGAACATCTGAATACATAACATAATTTTGAAGCAGAATACATACTAAGTCTGAAAAGACTCCACACTAACGAGTTGATGGGACAAGACCTTAACTAACTCACTAAAGACTGAAATTGAAAATACTGAACATAATCTGATAAAATGATTCTCGAAACATGAGGAGTCACCAACATTGACTGAGGGATGCATGCTCCGAGGAATAGGCTAACGACGAGGCGAACCTGAATGTCCGAGCCTATATTATAAATGATACAACATAGAGTATGCGGTCTTGGAATGTACTGAGTATGCAAGGTAAGTAAAAATGGAAAATTTAAAATACATAACAATTCATAAGAGTAGGACATCATGATCATAAAAAAATGTAAACATAAGGGCTCAAGGTTTTCGAATCATTCACAAGCCAATCGTAATCATAGTCATAAGGGAAAATACTATGAAACATAGCTTGATCCAAAGTAATATAATTATGACCATTGCATAAATCATGAGGAACAATTGGAGGACTCGTCATAACCGACACCACCATGATAGAGCTTACACGATGCCCCAACTATCTCGCTCAAGTGGGCAGAGCCATCCCAAAATTTCCAAGAAAGGGATGTGCATAATGTGAAATACGAGGATCTAATAACATTAATATTTGTATATATATATAAACCTATGGTGGCACGTAGTTCTGAGACCACGGGGTTTACCTAAACGCCGGGTCTACTCGGTTCTAGACATTGCTCCCAAAAACATGCACATGAGGCTCATGTCATAATCATAAATCATTCATAAAATTCATGGACAGTTATAACATAACATACTTGGTCATACTTGAAGTACATGATTTTCCATGAATAAGGGCCCAAGAGTTACCCAAGAGTCATAAATTTATAAATCATGAAATCCATGCATACTTATAAAGCATGTATATACTTGATATTCATAAATTCATGATGAATTCTTGAAGATAATTCCTAATATAAATCGTAAATCATAATTTAGACTTGATAGGATCAAATTCATAATAGGATCATAACTTGATTCTTCATGAAGCATGCATACTTGAGCATAATGCAATTAAATTTGAACTCATAGATTTATAATAAAAAATAGTTTTAAAATCGTCCCATAGATCATAAAACATGATTTGATACATGAAAGAAATTGACCCATAGATAGTTCATTGAGAAACTCACAAGAATTGGGATAAACCCCATAATTATGAAACTTGAATCTAGAATTGAATTTCATGAAATTGAGAAGAATTTAGAGCATGAGAGTGAAAGGAACTCTCATTCACAGCCTCACATACCTGAGTAAGTTGATCTTACACTCTTCCTTGAATGCTCAAAGGAAATTGAAGAAGAATTGATGGATTTTAGCCTTGATCACCCCTAGGAACCTTCTAATTTTACATGCATGGAGAGGAGTGATTTAGAATGAGCTAAACCCTCTTAAAAAAATCCTAACTGAGCTTAAAGAGACATTGTTTAGGCCTTAGGAACTTAGAAATTACGGAAAAGCCCTTCATAAATTCGCAGAAAAAAATACACTGCTAGCGAGGGACTAGACAATTCATCCTCGACACCACGACTCGTGGTATTTTGCTTGTGGATAACATTTATATCATACCTCTGAAGGTCACTACGAGGGACACCATGACTCGTGGTGAACTAGTCGTGCCCAACATTACCCAAATCTTCCACTTCATGCCAACTTCTGTCCACGAGTGACTTTACAACTTGTGGTCCTGACCACGACTCACAGCCTCACCCGTGGTCAACCCCAAATCTAAATATCCAACCAAGGCCACCCTCCTCCCCATGAGTCACTTAACGACTTGTGGTGCACCTCACGGGTCACTGAACGACTCGTCCTGTGATCTGGTATAGAAAATCCTATTTTCTCCATTTCCACCCTCGGGTATAATCTTAGGGCTTTCGGGGTATTACACATTCAAGAAAGAGTGTAAGATCAACTTACCCAGGTATCTGAAGCTATGAATGAGAGTTCTTTTCATTCTCATGCTCAAAATTCTTCTCTATTCCATGAATTTCACTTCTAGATTTTAGTTTCATGATCTTATGGGGTTTATCCCAATTCCTGTGAAATCCTCTTTGATCTATCTATGGCTTAATTCCCTTCACGTATCAAATCATGTTTTATAATCTATTGGCAGATTTTATCACTATTTTTGTCATAATTCTATAGTTTTAAATTTAATTGAATTATATCCAATTATGCGTGTTTCATGAAGAGTCAAGTTATGATTCTATTATGATTTTGATCTTATCAAGTATAAATTATGATTTATGATTTTTTGTGTTATGAGTTCACTTCAAGCATTATCATGGATTTATGAATATCAAGTATATACCTATATTTACAAGTATGCATGGATTTCATGATTTATGAATTTATGACTCTTGGCCAACTCATGGGCCCTTATTCATTGAAAGTCATGTATTTAAAGTATGATGAAGTATGTTATGTTGTAATTGGCCATGAATTTTATGAATAATTTATGATTATGATATGAGCCTCATGTGCATGTTTTTGGGAGCACTGTCTAGCACCGAGTAGACCCGACGTTCAAGTAAACCCTGTGGTCTCAAAACTACGTGTCACCATAGGTTTATATATACAAATTTTAATGTTATTGGATCCCCGTGATATCACATAGTGCACGTCCCATGCCTAACAAGCTTGGGACGGCTCTGCCCACTTGAGTGAGATAGTTGGGGCATCATGTAACCTCTATCGTGATGATGTCGGTTATGATGAGTCCTCCCTTTGTTCCTTATGATTTATGCATGGTTATGTTATGTTACTTTGGCTCAAGTTATATTTTGTAAAACTTTCTCTTATGATTATAATTATGACTAGTTTACAAATGGTTTGAAAACCTTGAGCCTTTATGTTTACATTATGATATTTACTTTACGATCATGCTATCCTAATCTTATGAACTCTTATGTATATTTACTGTTCATTTTACTTACCTTGCATACTCAGTATATTTCAACTACTGACCATATACTCTATACTATATCGTGTCATGATATAGGCTTTGACATTCAAGTTCAGCCCTACCATTAGCCAGTTCTCAGAGTTCACATCCCTCAGCCAGTGTTGGTGAGTCCTCATCCTTCAAGGATATTGTGTTACCTATAGTTATGTTCTTTCAGTTGCAGACTTTTGTCAGGCTAGTTGGGATGGTGTCCTATCAGCTGATCAGTTATATTAGAGGCTCTTTAGACATTATGTAAAAAACATCTTGTCATTATTGAATCGATATTAGATTGATATGTATGAAGACTCCTACTATTATGTATGTTAAACTTCTACATCATTATGTTGATTTTAGATGCTATGTTCATGCCATGGATCGACTTGGAGCCTCTCAGGGTTTCTTATCCCGTATATCAATCCGGATCTATGTTCCGGTCATGATAGAACTAGTTAAAAACATGTAACTTATTAAATTCCTTGAAGTATGTAAACTTGCCATGAAAACTAGGCTGAAATTATAGCCATGATACTTAACCTTGATATTCATGAGATTCATGCATAATTAAGAAAACATGCTAATTTGAATATAGAGAATCAAAGGAGTGATACATGTAGAATCATAAGAGAAACAATCCATAAAAGAATTTAGAGTTATTGCATAAAAGGATTCTAACCTTAGAAAATTATGGAATTTGAAATTTGAAAACCTTGATTAATGAAAATCATAAGGTTAAGCATGGGTATGACCATAATGGTGAGAGGAATCCCTTATTGATAATCCCAAATACTTGGGTTTGATGATTTCTTTACTTAAGCTTGAGACTCAAGAGAACTTGAAAAGATGAACCCTAGCTTTCTTGAGAGCCTTGAGAGTTTTGATTTGAATATAGGATATTTGGAGAAGGTAACGGGAGTTTAGGCTAAGTAAAACCCTTTAATACCCCACTTTGGAAACCCAAACCGACCTAGTTTAGGAGTTAAAAGCATAGGAAGTTGATCAGGGGCATATTTATATGCCAAATTGATACTCAAATGTGTAGCTTTTGCCTTGTTTGTCCAATAATGTGTGTACATTCTCATGTAAATTGTAC